>PVHX01019620.1:0-34005 GCA_004024805.1 Geosciurus inauris
AGTGGACATTAGGCAATGAGGAAAATGATCCCCAGTAGAAAGGAAACAAATGATGTAAGCTTTGAAAGTGTGCCATCTCCCTGTTGTGAGTGAGCTTCCAGGCCGTGACTCAAGCAGAACAAGAGTCTATTTGCTTCCCTGAGCTAAGACGATGGAGCTGAGATTCTAGTAAATCCAAGACACACAGACATCATAGGATAGAGCGGGAGAGGAGAAAGCAGTATAGAGAAAAAATTCTGGAGATCTGCAGAAGGCATCTTTGAATATTTAGCAGACCAATGGATAACCAACACATGAGTGAGATCAAAGGGAAAAGCATTACAAAAGATTAGAGGAACTATCTCTTGTTCACAGACTGCCACAAAGGATGTTTCTTCCTATCAGTCAGTCTGGAAAAATGGATATTTCACAGGACAAGGGTAGAGTCATCAGCAAGTTCTAGTGGTGGACAATTCATAACCAGTTGATCACTTGACAAATCATAAAAACAGGAATGGGAAGGATCAAGCTCATCACCAGTAACCAAACTGAATTCCAGAATAAAATTCAAATGACGAGGAGGCATGAAATATATAATTAAAAAAGAAAAACAAATTATACTTGCAGGGAGGAAACTGATAGAAATCAAATAACATGATGACAGGTTAGCCCAACTACATTAACCATTGAACAATACAAGTTTAAACTCTGTGACACAGATTTGTATACAGATTTGTTGTTATTGTTTAGGAATTTAGAAACAATTTGAAAAATCTCAGAGAAGTCAGGAGATGTCATAGCACAAAATTACACTACTGTAATAATTCTGTAGTCACCTCTTATTGTATTGACGTGAACTCAAGTGTCACGAGAATTTGCTCAAAAGGCTAATGGATGCTAATAGTCTCCATGGGAGCAGTTTGTCTCCAGTAAATTGGCTATTACACTAAAAAATGATCTCTCACAGTTTTTGCATCTTTTTCCTCACATATAACTGCTTTAATATATAAAATATTTTAATTGTTTCTATTATGAAGACAGCTTTAATTAATAGCAGGCTATTAGTACCTATGAATTTGCAGGGTTCAAATATACACACAGATTTTTGACTGCACAGGTGGTTGGCACTCATAACACTAACACCACTTGAGGGCCAAATGTATGTAACAAAACATTCTAAGAACTTGAATTTAAAGGAAGGTTGTCAGTATGGACAAAATAGTCCAATTCAACTCTATGCTCCCAAGAAGTTGATTTCTACAACTATATGCTTCCTATTTCCTACAAGAAATATATTTTTAAAATAGGCACAAATTGGTTAAAATATGAAAAAAAGATAAGCCACACTGACACTTGATAGAAGGCTTAATGAGAATGGCCATATAAAGGCCAAATTAGATTTCATATTATATAACCCTAACAGTAATAAACATGGTCATTTCAGGTCATTTCACAGTGATAAAGGAATCAATTAATGAAGACACACAACCTCGAATGTTTGTGTACCCCATACAGATAAAAACTCATGAGGCAAACAATTGACAGAACTGCAAAGAGTCATAAGCAAATTTACAGGTCTCATCTTAGGGTCCAAAGCCCCTTACTCAATACAGGATAGAAAAAGTAGGCACAAAGTCAGCAAGAATGTAGAAGAGCTCAACACCACCATTCTTCTCACCAAAATGGAACACATGCCAAGATCATACAATAAATTGTAATTAAAGATGTCATAATGATTTAGCCATGCAAAATATGTTCCCTGATTACAAAATCATGATCAGAAATCAACAAAAGAAATATCTCTGGCAAATTACATGAAGTCATTCATTTTTATGACTTGGCAATATTCCATTGTGTGTGTGTGTGTGTGTGTGTGTGTGTATACACACACAATTTTTGATAATGGGATGATAATGGGATGGTACCCAGACAATATAATGAACTCTTCATACTCATTAAATAATGAAGAAACTAATTTTTTAAGTGGCACAAGACAGTGGAATGAACCTGACAAAATTTTCCTATATACATACATGAATATTCCACAGTGAATTTCAACATTGTGAACATCCACAAGACTGGAATCCTAGTTCCATACCAGAGTCCCTGCTGACCAGCAGGAGCACAGGCCAAAGCCCAGGACCAACTTCAGGGACCCCTGCAGGAGGCCAGCCAAGATCAAACCTGAGACTGCTAGCTGCCAATCACAGGGGAACACAGACTGAGGAGAAGGACTGCCCCCGGGGAAACTTCTGGGAGACTGGGCCTAAGTGAGGCCTGGGACTGCTCCCAGTTCCACAACAGAGCCTCTGCCCACAAGCAGGGGCATAAGCCAAGGCCAAGGAACACCTTCAGGGCCCTCCATGGGAGCCCATCCAAGGTCAGGCTTGAGTTTGCTACCCACCAATCCACTGACCCACAGGGGAACCCAGACCCAGGCAAAAAAATTGTTTCTGGGGATCCTGGTAGCTGAGGTTCAGGACCACCCCTGGTCTAGCACCAGAGCACCTGCCAATCTGCAGGAGCCCAGGCCCAGGGCTAGACCCACCACCTGAAATCACTGAGGGAGTCCAGGCCAAGATGAGGCCTAGGACTGCCTGTGATCTCACACAGGTCTGTGTGATAGCCCAGGCCCAGGAGAGCCCCTGCACATAGTAGGGATCCATGCTGTTGTTCCCTTCTTGTATCCATCTTGTACACTGCAGCCATCCTCATAGTTCTTCCTATTTACTAGCCTGTACCTTGAGTCAACAGACAGGGCCTGGAGGCAGCAGCCCGCCAAAGCACAGTATCTCTTATCAATCAGGCCAAAGCCACTGTAAATCCCACCTCTAAAAGTGTTTGTATCCATCTTGGGCCACTCCTATTGCCATCTTGAGTTACCTCCACCACTGCCACCACCATCTTTAGTGGCAGTAGTGTTCATCTGGGGACACTTGCTGGGGACTGGAAATGAACTCCAAGGTGGGATACAGGTAATCTATAGTGTCACTACAAGATTATAGAATAGAAACTGCAATACCTCTGATCGGAATTGCAGGAAAGGAAGATACATAATCAACATGAGAAAACAAGGGAAGGAAGTGCCCCCAAATAAACCAAGATACTACAATAATAGTATATATTGACAGCACAGTTGATGAAATGTCATAGACAGAATTCAGAATGTACATAATTAAAATGATCTGCAAGAATGACTTAAGTGAGCAAATACAGGTAAAAAATGATCACTCCAACAAAGAAATAAGAGAGGAAATAAAGTCAACCATTGATCACTCCAACAAAGAGATAAGAGACCAAATAAAGATAACCATTGAGCACAACAAGAGAGAGATAAGGGAGCACATACTTTAAGAAAGAGCTAGAGATGGTGAAAAAAAAATTGGAAATACTTGAAATGAAGGAAACAACAAACCAAATAAAAAAATCAATAGAAAGAATCACCAGCAGACTAGATCACAGAACCTTGGATAATGAAGATGAAATCTACAATTATGAAAATGAAGTTGACCATACATTGAAGATGGTAAGAAACCATGAACAGAACATACAAGAATTATGGGATAAAATCAAAAGACCAAATCTAAGATTTATCAGGATAGAAGACAGCACAGAATTTTATACCAAAGGAATTCACAATCTCTTCAATGAAGTGATATCAGAAAACTTCCCAAACATGAAAAATAAATTGGAAAATCAAATACAAGAGGCTTACAGGATCCAAAATCTACAACATTACAACAGATCTACACCAAGCCACATTATAATGAAAATGCCCACCATACAGAATAAGGATAGAAATTTAAAGTCCACAAGAGAGAGGAATCAGATTACATATAGGGGGAGACCAATTTGGATCTCAGCAGATTTTTGAACCCAGACCATAAAAGTCAGAAGATCATGGAACAACATATACCAAATTCTGAAAGAAAATGGATGCCCAGCAAGAATCTTATATGCAGCAAAATTAAGCTTCAGATTTGATGACAAAATAAAAACCTTCCAAGATAGACAAAAGTTAAAAGCATTTACAGCAAGAAAGCCTGCACTACACAGCATTTGTGGCAAAATATTCCATGAGGTAGAAATGACAATCAAAAATGAAAATATACAAAGAGAGGAACTACACTTAAAAAAAAAAAAGACCAATCAAAGGAGAAACCAAGTCAAGGTAAAAACCAAAAATAAACCAAAATTACCAGGATTATTGATCATATTTCAATAATAACCCGGAATGTGAATGGCCTAAAATCATCAATTAGAAGACTTTGACTGACAGACTGGATAAAAACAAAAAGACCCAACAATATGCTGCCTTCAAGAGACTCATCTCATAGGAAAAGACATCCACAGACTGAAAGTGAAAGGGTGGGAAAAAACGTATCACTCACATGGACCACATAAACAAGCAGAAGTTTTCATCCCCATATCAGATAAAGTAAACTTCAAACCAAAGTTAGTGAAAAGGGATAAAGAAGGACATTTCATACTTCTTAAAGGAATCATACATCAACAAGACATAACAATCATAAATATCTATGCCCCAAATAATTGGGCATCTATGTATATCAAACAAACCCTTCTCAGCTACCCTTCTCAGCTCATATAGACTATAACACAATAACACTTGGTGACTTTAACACAGCTCTCTCACCACTGGATAGATCTTCCAAACAAAATTGAAATGAAGAAATCATAGAACTCAATGAAACAATAATTTAGACTTCACAGACATATATAGAATATTCCATCCATCAATGAGTGAAGACACTTTTTTATCATCAGCACATGGTTCCTTCTCCAAAATAGATCATATGTTATGTCACAAAGCAAGTCTTAGCAAATACAAAAAAATAGAGATACTACCCTGCATCCTATCTGACCATAATGGAATAAAATTGGAAATCAATGACAGATTTAAAAATAGAAACTACTTTAACACCTGGAGACTAAAAAACACAATATTGAATGATGTATGGATAACAGAAGACATCAGGGAAGAGATAAAAAAAATTCTTAGAGGTAAATGAAAACTCCAATACAACATATCACAATCTCTGTGACACCATAAAGGCAGTGCTAATTGAAAGTTCATTGCATTAAGCTCATTAATTAAAAGAAGAAAAAGTCAACAAATAAATGACTTGACACTACATCTCAAAGCCCTAGAAAAAGAGGAACAAAACAACATCAAAAGAAGCAGAAGACAGGAAATAATTAAAATCAGGGCTGAAATCAACGAAATTGAAACAAAAGAAACAATTCAAAAAATAGAAAAAACAAAAACCTGGTCCTTTGAAAAATAAAAAAATAATTGACAAACCCTTAGCCACCCTAATGAAAAGAAGGAGAGAGAAAACACAAATTAATAAAATTGGTGGTGAAAAAGAAAATATCACGACAGACACTACTGAAATACAGAGGATAATTAGAAACTATCTTGAAAATTTATACTCCAGTAAAATAGAAAACTCTAATGATACCTACAAATTTCTAGTGGCATATGACCTACCCAAACTGAACCAGGAGGTCGTAGACAACTTAAACAGATCAATTTTAAGCAAGGAAATAGAAGATGCCATCAAAGCCTACCAACCAAGAAAAGCACAGGACCAGATGGATTCTCAGCCAAGTTCTACAAGACCTACAAAGAAGAATTAATACCAATACTCCTCAAACTATTTCATGAAATAGAAAATGACAAAACCCTTCCAAACTCATTCTATGAGGTGAGTATCACCCTGATACCAAAACCAGACAGACACACATTAAAGAAAGAAAATTTCAGACCAATATCCCTGATGAACATAGCTGCAAAAATTCTCAATAAAATTCTGGCAAATCTCATATAAAAACATATTTAAAAAATAGTGCACCATGATCAAGTGGGGTTCATTCCAGGGATGCAAAGTTGGTTCAACATATAGAAATCAACTAATGTAATCCATCACATCAATAGACTTACAGATAAGAATCATATGACTTTATCAATTGATGCAGAGAAACCGTTTGACAAAATACAGCACCCTTTTATGTTCAAAACACTAGAAAAGGTAGGGATAGTAAGAACATACCTCAACTTTGTAGAAGCAATCTATGCTAACACAAGGGCAACATCATCCTAAATGGAGAAAAATTGGAAGCATTCCCTCTACAAATGGGATCAAGAGAGGGATTCCCTCTTTCACCACTGCTATTCCATATAATCCTTGAAACACTAGCCAAAGCAATTAGACAGATGACAGAAATTAAAGGGATACAAATAAGAAAAGAAGAACTCAAACTCTCATTATTTGCCAAAGACATGATTCTATACTTAGTGGATCCAAAAAATTCCACCAGAAAACTTCTAGAATTAACAAATGAATTCAGCAAAGTAGCAGGATATAAAATAAACACCCATAAATCAATTTCTTTTCTATACATCAGTGATGAGTCCTCTGAAAGAGAAATCAGGAAAACTACCCCATTCACTATAGCCTGAAAAAAAAAAAAAAACTTGGGAATCAATTTAACAAAAGAGGTAAAGACCTCTACAATGAAAACTACAGGATATTAAAGAAAGAAATTGAACAAGACCTTAGAAGATGTAAAAATCTCCCATGCTCTTGGATAGGCAGAATCAATATTGTCAAAATAGCCATATTACCCAAAGCACTATATAGAGTCAATGCGATTCCAATTAAAATCCAAACATCATTCCTTATAGAAATAGAAAAGGCAATCATGAAATTCATTTGGAAGAATAAGAGACCCAGAATAGCCAAAGCAATTCTTAGCAAGAAGAGTGAAGCAGGAGGCATCACAATACCAGACTTTAAAAAAGCTATAGTAACAAAAACAGCATGATACTGGCACCAAAATAGACATGTAGACCAACGGCACAGAATAGAAGACACAGAGACAAACTCACTTAAATACAGTTATCTTATACTAGACAAGTTGCCAAACATGTACATTGGAGAAAAGATAGCCTGTTCAACAAATGGTGCTAGGAAAACTGGAAATCCATATGCAGCAAAATGAAACTAAACCCCTATCTCTCACCATGAGCAAAACTCAACTCAAAGTGGATCAAAGACCTAGGATTTAGACCAGAGACCCTGCATCAAATTCAGGAGAAAGTAGGCCCAAATCTTCATCATGTCAGATTAGGCACTGACTTCCTTAACAAGACTCCTAAAGTGCAAGAAATAAAAGCAAGAATCAATAAATGGGATGGATTCAAATTAAAAAGCTGCTTCTCAGCAAAAGAATCAATGAAGTGAACAGACAGCCTACATTCTGGGAGCAAATTTTTGCCACAGATACATCTGATAGAGCACTAATTTCCAGGATGTATAAAGAACTCAAAAAACTTAACACCAAAAAAACAAATAACCCAATCAATAAATGAGCTAAGAAACTGAATAGATACTTCTCAGAAAAGGATATACAACCGATCAATAGACATATGAAAAAATGTTCAACATCTCTAGCAATTAGACAAATGCAAATAAAAACTACTCTAAGATTTCATCTCACACCAGTAAGAATGGCAATTATCAGGAATACAAACAACAGCAAGTGTTGGCAAGGTTGTGGAGGAAAGGTTACACTCATACATTGCTGGTGGGACTGCAAATTGGTGCAACCAATCTGGAAAGCAGTATGGAGATTTCTTAGAAAACTTGAAAAGGAACCACCATTTGACACAGCTATCCCACTCCTTGGTCTACACCCACAGGACTTAAAAACAGCATACTACAGTGATGCAGCCACTTCAATGTTTATGGCAGCTTAATTCACAATAGCTAAACTATGGAACCAACCTAGATGTCCTTCAATAGATAAATGGATAAAGAAACTGTGGTATATATACAAAATGGAATCTTACTCAGCAATAAAAGACAATAAAATTATGGCATTTGCAGGTAAATGGATGGAGTTGAAGAATATCATGCTAAGCTAAGTAAGCCAATCCCCGAAAAGCAAATGCCAAATGTTCTAAGTGGATGCTGATATATAATGGAAGAGAAGACAGGGGAAGAATGGAGGAACTTTAGTCAAAGGGGAGGGAGACAAGAGGGGGCATGGGAACAGTAAAGATGGTGGAATGAGACGAACATCATAGCCCTAGCTTCATGTATGACTGCATATATAATGTGATTCTATATCATGTACAACCAGAGAAATGAAAAGTTGTGCTCCATCTGTGTACAACAAATCAAAATGCATTCTGCTGTCATGTATACCTAAGTGGAATAAATAAATTTTTAAAAAATTAAAGAAGCAACTGAATTTGTAAAAAAAATAAGACTGGAATCCTAATTGAATAATATATATTCCATGCTTGTATAAATATATCAAAATGGATTCTCCTGTTATGTATAACTAAAAAGAACAAATAAAAACAGAGATTTGAAAGGATAAATAACCAAAAAGTTATCCAAATTAATAATAAGCACATGGAAACATCCTCTACACTATTGATCATTAGTTTAATGTATATTGAAAGCATACTGATGTGTGCATGTGTGAAGAACACCCTCATTAGAATGATTATAATTATTAAAAATTGACAATATTATGTGATATTGGAGATAGAGAAGAATGGAACCACTCATACCATGGGCATGGAAAATGGTAGAAATATTTTGGAAAACAATTTGACAGTTCCTTAATCAGGGACTACAAACGAGCATGAGGAATATTTTGTGAGTTATAGGTTTGTTAACTGCTTTCTTATTTGTTCTTTTTCATTATACATGACAAATAGAATGTATTTTGAGAAATTACACATACACAGAGTATAACAATTCTATTTAGGATCCTATTCTTGTGGTTGTACATGATGCAGAGTTACCCTGGTAGTGTATTCAAATACAAGGCTAGGAAATTACTGTCTGATTAATTCTACTGTTCTTCCTATTCCCCTCCCTCTACCTTCCCTTCATTACCATTTGTCTAATCTCATGGATTTCTCTTCTTTTCCTCCCCACCATCCCTTGTTTAGGGTTAGCATCCAGAGAGAACTTTCGCTCTTTGGTTTTGGGGATTGGCTTACTTCACTTAGCATGATATTCTCCACTTCTATCCATTTACTGGCAAGTGTCATTATTTTCAATTTTTTTCCATGACTGAGTAATGCTTCATTGTGTATATTGCCACCTTTTCTTTACCATTCATCCATTGAAGGACACGTAGGTTGTTTCCATAGCTTGCCTATTGTGAGTTGAGCTACTACAAGCATTGTTGTGGCTGTGTCACTATAGTAGGCTGATTTTAAGTCCTTTGGGTGTATACCAAGGAGTTAAATAACTGGTCAAATAGTGGTTCCATTCATAGTTTTCTAAGGAATCTCCATAATGATTTCCAGAGTGGCTGCACCAATTTGCAGTGCCACCAGCAATGTATGAGTGTACCCTTTTCCCCACATCCTCACCAACATTTATTGTTGCTTGTATTCTTGATTGTTGCCATTCTAACTGGAGTGAGATGAAATCTCAGTGCAGTTTTAATTTGCATTTCTCTAATTGCTAGAGATGTTGAACATGTTGATTATGGTGTTTAAACGTGTTGAACACATATGTCAAAACTTGTCAAATTATACACTTTATATATTTGCAGGTTATCATATTTCAATAATATCTCAATAAAGCTTTTAAAAGCAAAAAGCTGTATTGCAAGGACAAACATCCAGGACACTGGTTGGGACACAGCAATGCAGGATAAAGTGAGAGGACTGAAATCTTTAACTTTATAGCAAAGATATGTGAGAGCTAGGTTTCAGAGGAAGGATTAACATGATTAGATCTGAATTTTTAAAAATGTGCAATTATGATTGCAGCCTAGAGCATGGTTTCAGGAGATAAGGTGGCAGGAAAAACGAGTCCAGGGTTACTGCGGACTTCAGATAGAGACAATGGTAACCGGACCTGATAATGATCAAGGCACAAGAAAGCAAATAGCAACAAAAGGAGCTGGGGTGCCATTCACAAAGAACAGTACATTAGGAATCATCATAGCTTTTTGGCTGAGAGTGTAACATAGTTTTCCATCTATTTTAATATGAAGTATATTTATGATAGGAATAGCTACAACACATCACTGTTCCCTGGTGCAGTGCTAAGCAATGTGTACATCTATTATTATAATATACACACAAAGTTTTATGCAAAGTCCTACCTTTACATGATGTTTTATGTTGTTCAATCAATAGTAAAATTGTCTTAAAATTAGGGTCAGCCAAGTCAAAATCTGCTGAAGCTATTTCAGATGACTTATTTAAGTTATCAAGGTTTTCCATGGCATTGGTTGTTTTTCTGACCTGTAAAAAATAATATGATTTCTAAATGTCCCCCAAATATTTATACCACATACTAAGAGGGAGCAATTGTCTGTCACTTTATATGCAAAAACACAAGTACTTGTTAAAAGAGCTAGTTTCTGTCAAAAGGATACTTTATCAATAGTGACTGTTGATAAAGTATCAACACTGAGCCAGGCCTATTTTGCATTTTATTTAGAGATACGGTCTCACTGATTTGTTTAGCGCCTTGCTTTTGCTGAGGCTGGCTTTGAACTGGCAATCTTCCTACTCCAGCCTCCTGAGCGACTGGGATTATAGGCGTGCGCCACAGTACCCAGCTCAGGTTACATTTGACAAGACATTTTTAGATTATATTACTTAGCCTTTCACAGTGTGTTTTTGAATAAAATACTACCTTTTGTTATTTTTAACAATACCTTTCCCTTTTCGTTAGATGTTTCCCCTGTGGGCCTAAAAAAAGAAAAGACACACACATATAAAATCCTTTCAGGCAAGTATTAATATGTAAATAAGAATGTCTAATATCTTTTCATGGAAAATATCTATGTTTGTAATGTATGTCTCCTATTCATACATTTTATAGTCTATTTGAAGTACAATCCTTTTCCACAATCAGAAAGGGACAAATAATGATACTAACAATAAGATCATAATAAAAATAAAATTTAGATCACACTTTTTGACTGTCAAAGCAAAAGTATCATGTTACTTGCATTATTCGATAGAAATAAGTACAGCATTTTTTATTATAATCTAAATAAAAGACAAATTTTTACCAAGGACTCAAACCCATTAGTTAAATATGACTTAAATCTTTATATAAGGGAAAGTCTTTTTGTATAATCACATGAGTTAGTTTTCCAAAACCTACAATGTAATAAGTATGCACATTTCTAACACTTTACATGGGTTCAACTTGTTTTCTTCTTCACAACAATTTCATAAGGCAGATAGCATATCAGTTATTTCATAAGGGAAGAAACTAGGCAAAAATAGTCCAAGTAACTTGCTCAAAGGCATACAGATGATTAGTACCAAAACCAGAATACAAGTTTCAGGTTCTAAAACATGTGTTTCACAGTATGCTGTGAAAAGTAATAATTCTCCTCTAGTGTTTTTAAGAGAGATAATAGCATATCAATCTATACTATCATTCCATATCTGGTGATAATTACAAATAATAATTTGTGAATCTTGCCAATATTTTTTACATGAAGAGTTTGAGTTTTGCCAAGGAAATTTTAGAAACCTAGTTTATTTTCAAAAAAATACAGATTTATTTTTTCTAAAGAAATTTATGAACAGGCATCATTATACAATAGTTTATTGGTACATCTCACAAATACTTTCTGAGCGCAGTATCCATTTTCAAGACACTGTTGGTATGGGGAAACAAAGTTTGTGTACTTTAAAATTCAAAAGCAATATTTGGTAGTAGGTTGTCAATAGTTCACTTTTCTGTTGTGCACAAACAAAACCTTCAATTTTCCTGAGAGTCTAAAACCAATTAAGTTGACAGGCCTGGTATTATAGGGTACCATACAAAATCATAGCTACACAGAATGATACTCTCAAGAATTAGAAAATCATTTGTTTAAAAGGTGACATCCAACTGTTGTAAATATACTTTAATTATGAAATTATCAGTATGCTACAGAAGCAACCTTATTTTTTAAACAATTCTATACTACATTAGTTTATGGATATGGCAATTTAACTATTTCCTTAATAATGAGTATTTAGACTATCTCCAACTTAATGATTTATCAGTGCTATAATAAATACCCTTAATATACATATATAAAAATGTCCTTAACATATATATTGCGTGTTTAGTGTACCTGTTGTGCATATTAGTTATATTCACCAACTGTGAATTGTGTATAACATATAATATTTTTCCTTAACATATGTGTGCAGGTATGCAGTTACAAGTCATGTTTTCCGTTCCAAGAAGGATCTAGTAATAGAAGTGAGGCTGTTAGGTTTGCAGAATAATATTTTGAATCTTTGGTACATGCCACTACATTACCCTTCAAAAGTGGTGACCAATTTAATTTATGAACACTGTATGAGAATGTCCTCTCCATAATAGTTCCCAGCCAAAGTTATTATTTTTAAAATAAAATATTCAATAATACATTTGGAATAAAATGGTATCTAATTGTTTTCATTTTTCTAGAAACTCTGCAAGGTTGAATATCCCCAGTTAAAGCTTAATATTCCTTAATCATGAATGTTAGACCAATTAGAATGAGATTTAAAGGAGAATAACAATTATCTACTGTGAAATATTGCAATAGGCTTACCCATCATGTTCTTGATACTTTGTAAGAGAAAACTGCTCATGATCAATTTTTCCACTCTTTCTCTGTTCAGTTGATTTATGATCATCATAATTAGTGTTTTCAGCACCTTCGCATAGGTTTTGTGATTCTTTTATTTCAAATGGATGCTTCTTGTTTCTTTCCTCAACCTTTAATGAATGTTTGATAATAAGGATAACTGCTACTTTTCACTAAAAATAATTTGTTGTTATTTTTATTTTGCTTTTATCTTTGATTTTACCACTTGATTTTTTTGTCATTATTTCAGCCCATAAAATATTTTGTGCTTCCTTTAATTTTATAAAATGTCATTGAAAATTTTGTAAATTCTGCTTTGTTTTTGTTTCAGAGGAAACAGAATTTTCCAAAATTTCAAATAAAGCAATTCTTCATTCCATGTTTTTATTTTGATCCATTCTTTACTATCTAACAGTTATAATCCCTGTATGACTGGGGGACATAAAAAGGAAAGGACAGGAAAGGAGTCCTCTTTTGTCTTTACAATCTGGATTTTACAGTAAACATGCAGATTCAGGGACTATGTCATTGTGGGCCTCAGTGAACACAGGAAGATTTTCCCTTTCTGCACTAAGCTGGTCTTTCCCCTCTTGCCTTTTGCAGTTTTTTTGTCATTTGGATCCAGGGCAAAACAGTGAAGGTCTCACTGCAATGTATGAACTAAAGTTTGCTGTAACACAAGGAGCAGTACAAAATTACTGCCTTGTAACTATGGAACGCTGGAAAATGAGGTGCTTCCAAGACTGGTTATATGCATTAGTCCCATTATCTACTTGGGAGCAAAACCAAGAAAGATTTAATGAATCTATCAAAGCTCCCAAGTAGCACTACCTAGCATCTTGGAGGCATGGAAAGATACCACAATTTGATAATGTTGGTTCAGATAAATTATCAAGAAATTCATACCTAATCAGATATGTTAAGTGTGACCTAGGCAAAGTAAAGCAATGCTTTCTTGGGAGATGGGAAGCCTCTCAGTTCATATGCCACTATATTTATTTTAAAAGGATATCTCTAGATTTTTGTCTATATTTAAAACTCAGTGATCAAATACAAAATTTGGGGTTGAGATTTTATGCTTCTTTATGTGATAAGATCATACATACCAACATTAACAAATTTTCCAAAACAACCTAAAAAAAGGGGCTGACTGAAACAGAAACATTTAACAGTAGTGATTTTAAAAAGCAGAAGTATATTTGCTTGTCAAAAAATATTTAAAGTGCTTATATTAAAACGACGTTTCAATGGTTTGAGTAAAACAGTAAATTTATACAGATGAAAGCACAATAAACAGATTAGCTTGGCTGGAAATCTATCTCAAACTAGGCACATGAATATATTCCATCTTGGCCATGACTTCCTTCCTTTAACATTGCCATTTTTTTGTTGTTGTTTAAATAAATATCAATTAATCTTACTCCAAGAGGGAAAGAAAAACAAAAAACACCTCAAGATTTTTACATTCTGCAAGTATCTTCCTCTATGCTTATCTTGGTTCAGAAGGTCATGTGGTATAGGACTAAATTACTTTCCCAGTTCACAGGCTACTTGGAAGACTGATTGACTTAAGATGATGAGGAAGATAGATCATGAGAATGTTTTCTTGAACTCTCATTCATGGAGAGAGCAGAAAGCATCTATTTCTAGACACAATTTCATATTTAGATAACCCCATTTAATACATAAGCTTCTTAAATGCAAGACATCAGAATATGTTCCCAGATGGTGGGAAAAACCAAGAGTAGCAAAAAGAGAACATCTATGCCATTTTGAAGGTGAGATTTTTCTTTCTTTAATGCCAGTACCTCTACCTGTAACATGCCTATCTCATTCCTAAATCTTCCCTTGTCTTGCAGTAAATGTTCACCTAGATATCCTTTTATTATTCTGTCACTACGTGGTAGAGAGAAACTCACCTTTTCTAGTTTTGTTCCAATGCTATTATAGCTATAGCACTGCGATGATCACATGATGGCTTCTGGGACAAAACTGGTATTGATTTTGTTTTCTTATAAGTATGTTCAACAGTATAAACACTATGCCTTTTTATTTGAGTAATGCGATTCACGTCTTGTGTGTAGGTAAGACGTGAATCAAGATGGCTTTTTGGCTTACTAGATCTAGGCATATTTCCAACATTTAAATTTGAACTAGGAGTACTTATGTTCATAGTTGGTTTTATTTGCAGATCAAATGCTTGGTCTTCTTTCATTGTAACTATAACAACCTCTGGACTCCTCACTGTTTTATTTTCTGCATTATTATAAAATTCTCCTTCAGTGTCAGAAGCGTGTTCAGTTTCTAGCTTGTTATTTTCAGGCTCTAATTTATTTTCACTTAGATGCATCTCAAAATATGATTGGTAAGAATGTTTCAGGGACCCAGAGCATATATGTATGAGAAGGAAAGATATTTTGACTGAGTTCTTTTTGTTTCAGACATTTCTGCATTACTACAGAGACATATCACTCCAGAGGCAACATTTTCCTCACAATCAACTACATGACTTGTCAAATTCAAGGCTGTTTTCCTTTAAATTGGTTATTCCTTTGGAGTTAACACATTTTAAGAGCCAATATAATGCACACCAAGCAAGGCAGTGTGTGGATATAAAGGACCTGAGAGGCAAAATTAGTTGGACTCCATTGGATGACAGGCACATAGGCTTGGCAAGGTGAGCTGAGGATTCCCTGCCAGCACACCTGGGCAGCCCCTCCTCACTCACCTATCTCTGACCCTGAATCACCCTCCTCAGGGTCCAAATACCCTCCCTGGACTCTCCCTACTAAGGCTGCTGTTCCTGAGTAACTCCTGACTTTTTCATCACCCTTCCTCCTTTATCTGAACTACTGGAATTTTTTCGTGGAAATCAAAGGATTTGAAGACTGAAGATGGAAGAGCAGATCTAGGCAGCAACCCTCAACCTCTATACAAAGTCCAAAGGATGCAGTGAAGTAACAGCTGACCAGAGAGAACAATACTACAATTTTCTACCCAGACTACAGATAGCTACTCTCCTATCATAGTAGACTTCAAGCCAAAATTAATTAGAAGAGACAAACTGGGTTTATTCCATACTGGTTAGGGGAATCAACCAACAACACGATAAAATGATTGTGAATATTTGTGCCCTAAACATTGGTGTACTGACAAACACAAAGCAAACCTTTCTCAATATACAGAATCAAATAGGTCACAATACAATAATATTGGGTGATTTCAACAAACTTCTCTCATCATTTGATAGGTTATCCAAACATAAACAAACTAAAGGGTTTTAAGAACTAAAAATAGCATTAATCAAACGAACTTAACAGATATCTAGAGAATATTTCATCTATTGACATCTGAATTCACTTTATTCTCAGAGGCACATGGAACTTTCTCTAAAACAGATAATATTTCGGGCACAAAGACGGTTTTAGAAAATACAAAAAAAGATAATTCTTTGCATTCCATCAGATAATAATGGTATGGATTTAGAAGTCAAGAACCAGATAAAAATCAGAGGCCATTTTAACACCTTGAAATGAAGTAATGCATTTTTGTGTGAGTAATGGGTCAAAGAAGAAATTAGAGGAGAAACAAAAAAATATTTGAAACAAATAAATATAGAGATACAATATATCCAAATCTCTGGGACTGTATAAAGGCAGTTCTAGTGGGAAAATTTATAGCACTGACTTCCTATTTTAAAATAAAGGAACGATATCAAACAATCTAACATTATACCTCAGTGCCAGAAAAAAAGAACAAACGAATTCCAAGATCAGTAGAAGATAGGAAATAATTAAGATCAGAGCTGAAATTCATGCAATTCAGAATTAAAAAGCAATACAAAGGATAAATGCAACATAGAGTTGGTTCTTTAAAAAAGATAAACAAGATTGATAAACCCTTTGCCAAACTAACCAAAAGAGAGAGAGAAAGGACCCATTCACATTAAAACAATGGAGAAACTAAGGATAAAAGGAACTAACCTCAACATTGTAAAGGCTGTATATGAAAAACCCAAGGCCAATATCACACTGAATGGAGAAAAACTGAAAGCATTTGCTCTGAAATCAGGAAAAAGACAAAGATGTCTGCTCTCACAACTACGTACTTCCTCACACTCTAGCCAGTGCTTTGGAAAAAGAAGGAAATTAAATGGATACCAATGAGAAAAGAAGAACCAAAATTGGGTGTATGTAGATGACATGATACTATATTTAGAAGACCCAAAAACTCGACCCCAAGATTTCTAGAGCTGATCAACTAATTTAGCAAAGTAGTAGGATACAAGATCAATATGCATAAATCAATTGCTTTCCTATACTCTAATAACAAATCTCCTAAGAAATCAGGGAAAAATCCCATTCCCAATAGCCTAAAAACATACCTAGGAATAAATCTAACCACTGAGGTGGTTGACCTCTGCAATCAAAACTGCAGGCACTGAAGTAAGAAACCAAAGAAAACATTAGAATTTTAGAAAGATGTTCTTTGACACATAATATTGTCAAAATGTTCATATTACCAAAAGCATTATACAGACTCAATGCAATCCCCATCAAACCATCCATGACATTCTTCAAAGAACTAGAAGAAAGAGTCCTAAAATTCATTCATTCATTCAGAAGAGACTCAGAACAGTCAAAGCAATCATGAGCAAGAAGAGGAATTCTGGAGGCATACCTGATCCCAAATTATACTGCAGAACTTTAGTGATACAAAAAACATGGTATTAGAGATCAATGGGATAGAATGGAAGACAAAAGAGATAAATCCACATAGATACAGTCATCTGATACTCAACAAATGTGTCAAAATATAGACCGGAGAAAAGATAGCCTTTTAAAAAATATATGGTGCTGGGAAAACTGAACATTCATTTGTAGAAGAATGCAACTAGATCCATATCTTCACTCTGCACACAATTCAATTCAAAATGGATCAAAGACCTAGGAATTAGACCAGAAATTTTGCATCCGCTACAAGAAATCACAGGCTCAACACTCCAACAAATTGGTACAGGCAACAACTTCCTTAACAAGATGCCTAAAGGGCAAGCAATGAAACCAATAGTCAATTAAGTGTGACAGCATCAAATTAGAAAGCCTATGCACAGCAAAGGTAACAAGAGCATGGAGAGAGAGCTTACAGAATGAAAGATCTTTGCCATTTGCTTCTCCAACAGAGGATTAGTATCTAGAATATACAAAGAACTCAAAAGAATTAACCCCCAAAACCCACGTAATAAAAGGGCAAAATAACTAAATAGATAATCCTCAAAAAAGAAATGCAAATGGCCAACAAGTATATGAAAAGATGTTCAACGACCCTAGAAATGATCAAGAATACAAACAATAATAAACGTTGGCGGAACTTCAAACTAATACAACCATTCTAGAAAACGATATGGAGAATCCTCAAGAGACTAGGAATGGAACAACCCTAAGACTGAGCTATCCCACCCAGTATTTATCCAAAAGAACTAAAGTCAGCATACTATCGTGATATAGCCACATCAGTTGTTTGGGCAGCACAATTCACTGTAGCCAAGTATAGACCCAGCCCAGGGGCTTGTTAACAATTGTATGCATAAAGAAAAAATGGGGCACATATACACAATGGAGTTTTACTCATAAGGAAGAATGAAATGATGGCATTTGCTGGTACATACATGAAACTGCAGAACATGATGCTAAATGAAATAAATGAGACTCAGAAAGTCACAAGTCCAATGTTTTTTCTTATATACAATATTCTGACAATTGGCCTCTTTTCCAAGGATAAAATTTAGGTATAAGGTGCTATGGATACTAGACATATTTTAAGAGTAATCATCAGTTCAGTGTCTTAAAAATCAATATTAAAATATGATCTAGTGATTCTGAAAGACTATTCTGAAAGGCAATTTCATGCGGCATATACTCATTACTAAAGCAGAGGAAACAATATGAAAGCAGGAATTTAAATGTGCATGTTTTACATACCAGTGGCTGGTTACTTTCAGATCCTTCAAGTCTATTTTGCTCTTCTGATGTAATTTCTAAATGTGGAACTGTTGGAAAATGTACTGGTAACAATTAGAAAAAGTAATACTCTACCAAAATGGAATTAAAGAAGACAACCATCATCTTCATTATCATCACAATACAAATTTATATTTATTTTACCAATAAATAAATCAAGCTTAATCTTTAGCTGAATATTTACTTCTTTTTATCTTTATTTTGTTGCATTTCATTTCATTTGGCTTGGTTTTAGTTTATTTGTGTGTGCCTGTGTGCTACAGGGCCAAACCCAGGCCTTGTTCGTGCTTAGCAAGCACTCTACCACTGAGTTCCATCCCAGGCCTTTTAATTTATTTTGAGACATTCATTGTCTTTTGACAGTGCCCAGTCTGGCCTCAAACCTTCCATTCTCCTACCTCAGCCTCCTGAGCAGCTGAGATTACATCTGAGCTACAATGCACTAAGTAAATATTCAGGAAATAATTCTACATATCTAAAACATCAGCAAACCACTTGGACAGGCTCTAGGTGTCACTTGGTTGAATGCATACAATCATCTCAAAGATTTCTCCACAAATGCACCTACTCAATATAAATAATCAAATCCTCAGAGACAAAATTTAAAAATACCACAGCAACATAAATGTTTACATTGTACACTCTTTTCTATCTCATCTCATAAGAGTAACTTATCAACAACTTGTTCATCATTAGTTCTTTCAAAAATTACTGATACTTTCTATACTTTTATTAGTAAACACCCTGTTTCTTTATATCTGAAAGAATTTTGTCCACTTTTCTGACAAATTGCTTTTCTAGTTTTTAGAGTCAGTCTGCTATGTAAAGTCTTCCATGATTATGGGTTTTTGTACCTATGAAAATCAAGTATTTCATTCCTTAGGGTGATCAGTTTTTCTTTACTGATTTTTCTACTGTATCTTTATCACCTAAAGAACAAATTCTTTCTTTATGTGTCAATCCTATTGGCACCTAGACTTGTAGGGATAATCTTTTGAGTCACATGGTATAAATAGTCTTTATTTATTTGATCCCATATTTACTTATTGAGTTCCTTGTAAAGGCTAGGGTGACTAAAAGGTGTCAAGAATGCTTTTTCTAGAGGTAATGCCTGAGCTGAGATTTAAGCGGTGAGGGTAGCCAGCCATAGTACAGAAAAGGGAAACAGCATGACAGGCAATAGCAAGAGAGGAAGACAAGTATTCAATAGGTTGTGTGATTGTTTAAAAATATAGGAATTGGTGAGGAGTAATGCCAGAGAAAAGGGCAGGCAGGGAAAAAGGCTAAAGATAGAGATTTAGGCAGGCCTCATATTAGGAAAGCATTAGTAGTAACTTTCAGATACTTGTACATTAATATTGTTTAAGGAATGGTTCATGGACATAATTCCATGGGAAATAAAATTACATAATTACATTTCTCTATATGCTATGCATACAATGAATGTCAGGGACATATGGATTAATGAGAGGAGATGAACAAGTACAAGAGAATAGCATAAAATTCAGATGATGCATGCCCGAAATGAAGGAATTCTCACAAAAATATTTATAATGTCCTGTGTCAGATGAATTTATACTGAACGAATTCATGTACACATCTGATTCCCTGGTAAATGAGACTCTGCTCAAATCTATACATAAAATATCAAATGTGATGTGAAATGAACAACATGGACTATCTTGCTAGATTTCACTTTGTAGTTTTTCTGTTTCACATCTTCCTAGGATGAGGCAGCTCATTATATATTTTATTTGGAAGATACTGATTCAAGGACCAAGCTCATCAATAAATGAGAAGGGTTGGGGTGAAACTCAATGGTAGAGCATCTGCTTAGCATGCAAAAGGCCCTGGTTCCAATCTTCTCCACCAAAAAGGAAACAAACAAATAGAAAAAGAAATAAGAACAAAAAGTTCAATGGTACAATGTCAACTTTAGATTGACAACTCAGTCATTACCCTGGGGGTGGGCAGTGATTTTTTTTCCCACTATTTAAATTACATGTAGAGAAAAAATAAAATGTATATAATATTTTAAGATTTCTTAGTACTGACATCATCGTATGGGTGATTAAGGGCACTGAATTAATTGGTACTCAAAATTAGAAGGCAGGTTTAATGCAATCAGTCATGTGGGCTAGTGACATAATGGAAGGAAAACCGATTTTTTAAAGAAATGCATGCTCCGTGTTTCTTAGACTGGTATCCAGTCGCTGGGCTAAAGCACAACTTCTGCCTAATAATTCAGTTCCTTCAGTGACACTCTAAACTTAACCTATAGTTGAAAAGTAATAAGTTATACCACTTAGTATCGTTTCACTTCTCTTTTTCCTTACTATTTCATAGGCAGTTTTCTTCAGTTATTAAAATATTCCAGTGCTCACGTTTTATGCAAACATTCAGTTCAAAGAACTTGGAATTAAATTTTTATACCATATAATTCTTACCTTTTATAGGACCATTGACTGTATGCTTTTCTCTTTGATATGAAGGCCCAGATAGATGACCAACACAGCTCAGTGAAGGATTCTCACAAATATTCTGGTAGAATTAATGTCCATAGTGAGTTGCATAAAGATTTCCTAATCACTTACTAAGAAGGTATATAAATTACCATTTGGAAAATCAATGAAACTTAAAAATAAGCTATTTATCAAACACCAAAAATTTTGAAACTAAGAACTTCATATAAGCCCTCTCAATGTCAAACCTAACTTTTGTCTTCACATAGCTACTGGCTCTATAAGCAGAGCATGGAAAAAGACAAAAAACATTCAGAGAAAATAAAAACTAACATCATATCTCCACAGAGAACCAACTTCAGTATGCCTAACTAATTTGCATTCCCCACTAATAACATTAAAAAAACTACATATTTAACCAAACTTTTGAAGACACACTTTTTATATTAACATTCAACATTTAAAATACTATAATGACAGACTTTATTTCAGTGCTAAAATAAGGTACTTGATAAGACTTTGGAGGATGTCATGTTAAGAAAAATTGGATCATGTCACAGTTGCTTCATTTAGGTAAAATAAGCATAGAAACATTTAAATATTTTTGGTAAAATATTCACTGATATGAAAGTAGTTGAATACACTGGCAAAATACCGAGAAGAATGTTTCTTCACTTAGATAATGGCACACACTTTTAGGTAGTGTATGTATATATTTTCATTTAAGAAAGAACATCAGGGCTGGAGCTGTGTAGCTCAGTAGTAGAGTGCTTTCCCAGCACATATGAGGCACTGGGTTTGATCCTCAGCACCACATAAAAATAAATAAATAAAGGTATGTGGTCCATCTGCAACTACAGAAACATTTTTAAGAAAGAGAAATAACATAAAAAATATATACATAAGTAGAAAACAGGCAGTCTAGAAGCATTCAGTACCTCCTAAAAGCTACCTGAGTGGAATTTAATCAACTCATGTTTAGCTGCCTGATGACATGAATGGTGGAGCTGTGGGTAAGCACTGGGTTGCAACTTCATAAAATGAAAAAACTACAGTAGTGCAAAGGATGATACTCCAGTAGTGATGGTGGAAAGGGGAAATTCCTCTCTGGAGGGCTGAATGTGAGAAACCCATCAATCTCAAGGAAATATGAATCTACTGTAGGCCAAATAAGCCATGAAAACAGAGGTAGATTTGGATTCTGCATGAGCTGGCAATACAAATGTTGGGTGCTGCAGATTCCTCCTGACAGATTCTGAATGTCTGGCAGGGAAACATCTCCACTAGGACTCCTTTGTCTATACTTTCTGCATAGTTGATCAGAAACCCCTACTGTTTTTTTATAGTTCCAAGATTAAATTAATATACTGATTCACTGGGTCAGCAGAGACCCACCCGAAGAGGCAGACCATGTCCCACACAGAAACTGAGACATAGATCTGCTGAGAACTCTGGGCACTGGAGGAGGAGTCAGGTGGTCTTCATAAGGAACAGAAGCCCAGGGCACTTTCATTTAAATGCTGTTCAAGCTCTGTGAGTACCATGTTTGTGAGGGTCTTCTGGGTGCAATACCTGTCACCTTGTAGATCACTAGGGTTGATTTGGCTGATCTTTCTAGGCTGGTGTCAGATTTTGTCCCTAAGTGGTCATGTTTGTCCCTCCTGAGTATGCACGTTTGATCTAAGAGGGCAACCTTTCACTTTGGAAGAAAACCATCCTTCCATCAAAGGTAGCTGTGCTCCCCTGCCAGAACATCCAAACAAGCTCTCAAAAAATGTTGGTGAGAGCAATCCCCATTAGAGACCATATCTACCAGGTGTGGACACTCCACCATGTTCAGAGACATGAGGACATTTCTAGTGCCAGCTTATACAGACTGGGTTGGTGGGATCCCACTCTGAAAGTTAGTCTGGGCCCAGAAAAGAGTGTGAGATACAAAAATGCTGAAAACTGTGGTTGTTAGAAAAAAAAGTCCATTTGATGGCCATTCTGTAGACAGGAGGTAAATGAAAGAAATGCCGATTTCTAATATCTGGTTTGGACTTCACGGCAGAGGGTAGAAATAACTGTGTGTTGTTCCTGAGGGAGAAGGATACACGAATGCTGCAGCAGAATCTGGAAGACTAATGAATGGTCTGAAAGTAGGGTCTGCAGTCCTGAATGGTCTTCAGGCTCCTTAGGCAAAAGGGTTGGGCAGCCTGCTCGTACAAGAGCAATGCTCCCATCTCAGGTACCAATAAATAAATAAATAAAAATTTAAGAAAGGAAGGTACAATTACTATTGTGAATGACAACTTTCCCTACGTAACCCCTGGAGGGCAAAGAAGAGAGGAGCTCAGCATACACTGACTCTACTACCAGGGTTAACCTATTCAGTCAGGTGATACAAACGAACGAGTTGAAATGTAATCACTCCCATGAAATCTCCTTACATTGGTGAATTATAAAATTACAAGACTCAGAAAATTGTGCTTATATTTTAATTAAATCATCAGAGAGAAATATTAAATTTTTATGGCTTTTGCTCTTGCTTTTTCTATCATTTTGGTACAGATTTTACACATTATTTGTCATATTTCTAAGTTTCTGTAGTATTTGCATTTTTTCCTTGGTATTTATTTGTGCCATTTTCCTCATTCTCAAATGTACTTCCATCTTTTGTTTTATTTCCTTTTATCCTCATTTGTATTTTGTTGAAATTTCTATTTGCTCTTTTTAGTTATACATTACAGTAGAATCTATTTTGATATATTTATATTAAGTATTAAATACATCTTATTCTAATTAGGATCCCAGTCTTAGGGATGTACATGATAGTGAGATTCATTATCATGATTCATGGTGTATTCATATATATATGTAGGAAAACTATGTCAGATTAATTCCACTGTCTTATATTCCTACCCCTGCTTCCTTCCCTTCATTCCCCTTTGTCTAATCCACTGAACTTCTATTGTTGCCCTCCCAACTCTTGTTGTCTGCTAGCATCCACATATCAGAGAGAATATTCAACCTTTGGTTTTGGGGGATTGACTTTTTTCACTTAACATGATAGTCTCCAGATCCATCCATTTACCAGCAAATATCTAAAGTCATTCTTCTTTATGATATATAGATATAGTTATAGATATATTGGTATATCTATATCTATCTATCTATCTATCTATCTGGTTTGGACTTCACGGCAGGGGGTAGAAGTAACTGTGTGTTGTGTGTATATAAACATATACCTCACATTTATTTATCCATTCATCTGTTGATTGACATCTAGATTGGTTCCATAGCTTAGCTTTTGTGAATTGTGCTGCTCTAATCAACGATGTGCCTGCATCAATGTAGTATGCTGATTTTAACTCCTTTGAATATATACCAAAGAGTGGGAAAACTGGGTCAAATGGTGGCTCAATTTCTAGTTTATGATCTCTATACTGTGTTCAGAGTGGCTGCACTATTTTGAATTCCAGCCAACAATGTATGAGTGTACCCTTTTACCTATATACCTGCTAACACTTTTTGTGACTTGAAGTCTTGACAATTGCCATTCTGATTGGAGTAAGATATGTTCTAATTATAGTTTTAATTTGCATTTACCTGATTGCTAGAAATGTTAAACATTTTTCATATGTTTGTTGACCATTTATACTTCTTCTTTTGGAAAGTATTTGTTTAATTCTTTTGTTCATTTATTGATTGGGTTATTTGTTATTTTGGTGTTAAGGTTTCTGAATTCTTTGTATAACCTGAAAATTAATGCCTTATCGGAGGTGTGGGTGTCAAAGATTTTCTACTATTCTTCAGGTTCTCATCACACTCTTGTTTCCTTGGCTGTGAAGAAGTTTTTTAGTTTGATACCACCCCTTTTATTGATTCTTGATTTTACTTTTTGTGCTTTAGGAGTCTTGTTGAGGAAGTCGGTTCCTAAGCAGACATGTTGGAGTTTGGGCCTACATTTTCTTCTAGATTATGAAGGGTTTCTGATTCTAATTCCTAGGTCTTTGATTCATTTGGAATTGACTTTTGTGCAGGGTGAGAGACAGGGGTCTAATTTCATTTTTTTATGTGTGGATTACCACACACCATTTTGTTGAAGCGGCTATCCTTTCTTCAGTATGTTTTTGGTGCCTTTGTCTAGTGTAAGATAACTGTATTTGTGTGTTTGTCTCTGTGTTTTCCATTCTATTCCATTGATTTTCATGCCTCTTTTGGTGCCAATACCATGCTGGTACTAGAGCTCTGAGGTAGAATTTAATGCCTGGTGGTGTGATGCCTCCTGCTTTGTTTTTCTCACTCAAGATTGGTTTAGCTATTCTAGGCCTCTTATTTCTCCAAATAAATTCCATGACTACTTCTTCTATTTCTACAAATAATGATATTGAAATCTTAATAGGAATAGCACTAAATCTGTATAGTGCTTTGGGTAATATGGCCATGTTGACAATATTAATTGTGCCTATTCACAAACGTGTGATCTTCCCATCTTCTAAGATCTTCTTCAATTTCTCACTTCAGTGTTCTCTAGTTTTTATTATAGAGGTCTTTCATTTCTTTTGTTACATTGATTCCCATGTATTTTTTTGAGGCTATTGTGAATGAGATAGTTTTCCTAATTTCTCTTTCAGCTGATTCATCATTGAAGTATAGGAACTCAATTGATTATGGGTGTGAATTTTGTATCCTGCTAGTTTGCTGAATTCATTCATGAGGTCTATAAATTTTCTAGTGGCGATTTTGGGTCTTCTAAATATAGGATCATGTCATTAGCAAACATAAGTAGTTTGAGCTCTTCTTTTCCAATTGCTATGCCTTGAATTTCTTCTTTTATTTCCTAATTGCTTTAGCCAGTGTTTCAAGGACTATGTTGAACAGAAATGATGGAAGGGCAGCTCTGTCTTTTTCCAGATTTTAGAGGGACTTTTTCATTTTTTCTTCATTTGGAAAGATGTTGGCCTTGGGTTTGTCATCTATAACTCTTACAATGGTGAAATATGCTCCTTCTATCTTTAATTCTTCCTCTGTTTTAAACATGAATGGATGCTGGATTTCATCTAATACTTTTTCTGCAGCTATTGTGATAATCATGTGATTCCTGTGTTTAAGTCTATTTATGTGATGAATTACATTTATTGATTTCCATATGTTACACCAACTTTGCATCCCTTGCATAAAACCCTCTGAATCATGGTACACTATCTTTTTAATGTGTTTTTGTATGTGATTTGCCAGTATTTACTAAGAATTTTATCTCTATGTTCACCAAAGATATTTGTCTGAAGTTTTCTTTCCTTGATATGTCTTTGTCTGGTTTTGGAATCAGGATTATGCTAGATTAGCTTCATGGAATGAATTTGGAAGGTTTCCTCATGTGTTCTTATCTCTCCCTGCACTCCTCCCACTTTTTCTTTTCCTTTATGTTCTTCTATTTTTCTGCATAGTGATAGTTTCACTATCACCAATGATAATTTCTCAGCCAGTTAGTTATATGTAATTATTCTCACTTCTTTCTTTGGAAATTGTAGTTTTAAAAGGCTATTTTACATAAAAATTTACATTACTTATACTTTGTAATAAGTATATATATGTTTTGCATCTAAGTCGCCACACTGCTGGTTATTATCTCCTCTGAAAAAGACATTAATGAGTAATGAAACTGAGTTGGGTATTTTACACTGAGATGTAACCTATGACCAGGACACATCCCAAGGAGAAAATGCGTGGGTATAAGACCTACCTATAACAGTGAAAGATAAATCTATCTGAACGTAAGCAAAAACCTCAGCATAGAAAAACAGGCAACATGAGAAAACAACGCATTGATAAGACACCTCCAAATGTTCATAACTACCAAATAACTGAATCTATAGATTCATTTTCTAGAGTCCACCAAAGATGTTGGATAAAAATGTTTAAGGATATTTACCAATTTCTACATTGAATGGGAATGTGTGTTTGTACCCTAATGATAAAGATTTCATTCCGGTAAGAATGATGAATTTCATCATCATTAGTGTTTCTATTATGACCCTCTTATCTGCCTTAACATATACTCCAAAGTCAAGCAGAATGAAATCTTGAACTATGACATTAATCTGGTTTTATTAAAGTAAACTTTTGAGTGACTGGGAATGACCACCTCTTTCACATTGAGTATAATTCAGTTGCCATCAACTTGATATTTGTTCATAATTTCAACAGGTTATTCATAAGACATAAATTTCTCCTTTACCATTTACAGAGGTTATACAAATGGAAACACATACAATAACTGAAAATGGCCTGAATTCAAAGGATAAATGTTTTGCTATAAGATACTATAAAAAAGAAACACATTTTAAGATACATAACAAGTTACCATGTTTTAAATTCAACTATGATGTATGGATTTCTGAAGCTATTCTGAAAAGTAATATCATTTGGACTACTATTCATTACTAAGCGTAGAAACCACTATGAAACCACAAATTAATATTTACATATGTACACACATGGGACTGTTTCTTTTCTGGGCCATCAAGTATTGTCTGCTGGTCCTCTGATTTTACTTCTACATGGGATGCTGCTGAAAAAATGTAAATAGTTATTAAACTACATAGAGTTGTCAGAAAAAGCAATAGTCAAATAAAATATAAAACAATAACAATAATAATAATAAATTAGTAATTTCAATGGCACTTAATCTTTATTTGAATATGTACTTCCTTTATTCTTATTTTACTATCTTACATTTCATTTTATTTTGTGTGTGTGTGTGTATGTGTGTGTGTGTGTGTGTTACTGGAGATTAAACACAGGTCTTTGGACATTGCTGGCACCTGCTCCACCACTGAGGTCATATAACAGGACTTTTATTTTATTTTATGACAGGGTCTCTCAAGCACCCATACTGGCCTGAAACCTACCAGCATCCTACATCAGCCTCCCAAGTCACTGGAAATATAGTGTGCTCCATTGCACCACCTAATATTATTTCTTTAGGAAATACTTCTTCTATTCATCCAAAAAGTCATCAAAATGCCTGATGAGAGACTAAATGTCACCAGCTTTAATGCATACAAATATCTCAAAGGTTCTTGCACAAATTCATCTACTCAAATGAACAAAATCCCCAGAAATGAAATTTGAAAGTACCATAAAAAATAAAATTCAAACTATAAACTGTTCTCTACCACTTAATAGTGAATGTGAATCATCTATTTTTCATCATTAATGGCTTCTAAAAATGACTGATAACTTCTCACATCTCTGTCAGTTAACTCCCTTTTCCTCATATCTGAAGTGGTATTACACACTCTCATGACAAATTCCTTTTCTGCCCCTTAGACTCAGTCTAATATGTGACATCTTCCTTGATTATGGGTATCACTCCTGGTAATGAGATCAACAAGGCCTTCTTTCCTTGGGCCTACTTCATCAATTCATCAAATTCCCTACTATTTTATCACCACTAGAGATGTCAATGATTTATTCACAAGTCAATCTCTTTTGCTCCTCAACTGGAAGGGACAATCTTTTAAGTCATCTGGTGTAAACAGTCTATTCATCAGACTCTCTAAGTATTGATAGAGCTCCTGGTAGTGCTCGTGTCAATAAAAGGTGCCAGGGATGGTTTTTCTAGAGGTATGCCTGAGCTGAGACTTAAGAGGTGAGGGTAGCCTAGCTAGAGTGCAGGAAAGGGTAAGAACATGGCAGGCAGTAGGAAGGGAGAAGGATGAGTATTAAATGAGGTGTGTGCTTGTCCAAAAGTACAGTAATTGGTGAGGAGTAATGCCAGAGGAAAGAGCAGACACGGAAAGGATGAAAGATAGGCAAAAGTCATATTAAGAAATTATGAGAGGTTATGTTGAAATACTTGCCTATTAATGTTGTTTAAGGAGTGGTTCATGAACATAATTGCATGGGAGCTGGATTTCTCTAACTGCTATGTGTATGATGAATGTTAGGAACATGTGGATACATGGAAGTAGAAGAACAAATACAAGGGAACAGTGCAAAATTAAGATGATGCCTGCCTGAAATGAAGAAATTTTCACAAAATATTCAATATAAATAATATTGTAAAATAAATTTTTATTCAATTAATACATTATAAATCTGATTTCCTGGTAAATGAGACTCTTCTCAAGTCTCTACAAAAAATATCAAATGATTTGTGAAATGAATTACAGGGACTGTGTAAATTGCTTGTGTTTACTGAGTTGGTTTTCGCTTTTATATTTTCCTAGGTCAGGGCACTCCTTCAGGAGTTTTATAAGTAATGTCCTAATTCTTGGAACTACCAAGCTCAACAATGAATAAGACAAGGCTAGGGGGAGAAGCTTAGTAGTAGGGCATCTTCTTAGCATGCAACAAGCCCTGATTTCAAACCCCTTCCTCCAAAAAGCAAACAAACAGAAGAGGAAAAAAGAGCACTGAATTCAATGGTACAGGTAAGTAACTGTAGATTTATAGCTCTCTTGAACTACCCTGGAAATAATTGATTTTCTTCTATAAAACACAGTATAAAATATACAGGTAAGAGAAAAAAAATAAAAATATGGGTGATTTCATAGAACCAACTGGATCAAGTGAGTGAATAAAGGGTACTGAATTAACAGACACATAAAGTTGAACTAATGTCTAATGATATTAGTTGCATAGACTTGGTGTCAAGGTAGTACTACAACTGATTTTTTAAAGATAAGTGTTTTCTCTGTTTTAAAACTTGTCTACAACTCCTGGAATTAAGATAAACTTTTGTTTCACCCCAAGAATCAGGGACTGTAGATATGCACAAATGCCCAGCTCTTCAATGGGAGTTTTTATAACATATTGCAGTCTAAAATCAAGTTATGAATCTCTTAAAATGTATGGGAATTCCAGTGATATAAAAGTAAATGAAGAAGCATGCAAGATTAAGATCATTCTCTTATAATTGAATGTACCATTTTTTTTTCAAACATGGATAACAACAATGGCATTTGCCAAGTTTTCTCAAATATTCCCACCAAACTTGGAAAAAGAAAGGAAGTAAAAATGGATGGACAGTATTAATATTGTCAAATGACCATACTACCAAAAGTGTTATACAGATTTAATGCAATTCCAATCAAAAGCCCAAGGATTTTCCTCATAGAAATAGAAAAGGCAATCATAAAATTCATTTGGAAAAATAAGAGATCCACAATAGTCAAAGCAATCTTTAGCAAGAAGAGTGAAGCAGGAGGCATCACACTACCAGAACTTAAACGACACTACAGAGTGATAGTAACAAAAATGGCATGGTATTGGCACCAAAATACACATGTGGACCAAGGGTATAGAATAGAAGGCACAGAGACAAACCCACATAAATACAATTATCTCATACTAGACAAAGGCACCAAAAACATACACTGGAAAAAAGATAGCCTGTTCAATAAATGATGCTGGGGAAACTGGAAATCCATATGCAGCAACATGAAATTAAACCTCTCTCTCTCATTCTGCACAAAACTCAACTCCAAGTGGATCAAGGACCTAGAAATTAGAGTCTCTGTACCTAATAGAAGAAAAAAGCAGGCCCAAATCTTATTCATGTCAGCTTAGGACCTGACTTCCTTAACAAGACTTCTAAAGTGTAATAAATAAAAGGAAGAATAAATAAATGGCATGATTCAAACTAATAAGCTTCTTTTTAGCAAAAGAGTCAATGAGAAGAGAGAGTCTACAGAATAGGAGTAAATTTTAACACATGAACATCAGATAGTGCACAATCTCCAGGATATATAAAGAACTCAAAAAACTTAACACCAAAAAAAAAAAAAAAAAAAAACAACCCACTGAATAAATGGGCTAAGGAAATGAGCAGACACAGAAGAAGATATACAATCTATCAACCAATATATGAAAAAATGTTCATCCTTTCTAGCAGTTAAAGAAATGCAAATCAAAACTACTCTAAGATTTCATCTCACTCCAGTCAGAACAGCAATTATCAAGAATTCAAGCAACAATAAGTGCTGACAAGGAAGTGGGGGAAAAGGTACAATAATTCATTGATGGTGGGATTGCAAAATGATGCAGCCACTTTGGAAAGCAATATGGAGATTTCTTAGAAATGAACCACCATCTGACCCAGTTATCCTATTCCTTAGTCTATACTCAAAAGATTTTAAATCAGCATGTTATAGGGATGTAGCACTTCAATATATGTAGCAGCTGAATTCACAATAGCTAAACTGTGGAAACAACCTAGATACCCTTCAACAGATGAATGGATAAAGGAACGTAGTGTATATACACAGTGGAATATTACACATTCTTAAAGAAGAATGAAATTGTGGTATTTACAAGTAAATGGATGGAGTTCGAGCATATCATGCTAAGCAAAGTAAGTCAATCCCCTCCCCCCCAAAGGCCAAATGTTTTCTCTGATAAGTGGATGCTGATCCATAATGGGGGGTGGCAAGGGAAGAAACAAAGCACTTTGGATTGAGCAGAGGGGAGTCGGGTAGGAGAAGGTATGTGTGTGGGGGGGAAGATGGTGGAATGAGAAGGTCATTACTACCCTATATACAGGTATGATTGCATGAATGGTATGACTCTACATCATATACAACCAGAGAAATGAATGCGCTCCATTTGTTTAAAAAATAAAATAAATTTAATTTAAAAAAACCCAAACATGACAGAAATATACTGAACACAACCAAGAATGTATGTTTGACAAAACACACAGACTGCCAAAACTAGATTATGATTTCCACGTCCAGGAATCAAATAGGAGAGTGCTCATTTTCCAATGGCAATATGCTGATTGATGCTGAGCAAGTCTGATCACAGGATAAAATCATGGCCCTAAGAGGATATATGTCAAAGCTGCAGATAGACTGTAACAATGTGTCTTCTGAAAGTGACACACCAGAATTATTTCTACCATTTTATTACAAGGATGGATCGCTCAAGTTCTCCTGTGATTTAGCATGGACAAAGTTGTGATAAAAGCCCAGTGGAATACATGATTCTCATCAAAGAAAGTTTAGTGAACTGATAAACTGAGATATAAATTTTTAGCATAACAGTTTATAAAAAAGTCATCTTTTCCCATACCTGAGTTGGATAATAGTGTGCCTATATTTCTTGAATCATCTGGTGGAGCTATGTTTGGTGTTCTTGATCCACTCATGTGAGAAGATGTACCATGATCATCTAAGAAATAATGTATAGTAAGCTTAAAGTATTTCTTATGGTAATAAGAAGGGAAAGATAAACAGATGTCCACAAATGATTAAATATCAATATCCTTTACTTTTCAAAATCTGTGTAATTGATTCTCAAACAACAATCCATATCCTTGGATATTCAAGGAGTAAGTTCTAGAATGTCTTTTGTTCCCAACATTACTCTGCTGTGGTATAACTTGTTAGTCTTTGAAGGATTTTTATGAAATGACTACCTTATTAACAATTCTCTATCTAGAGCCAAGCATGTAGCTCAGTGATAGAGTGTGTTGCTTATATGAGCAAGGCGATGGGATCCATTGCCAGCACCAACATCAGAGGGGAAATATAAATCAAGGGGAAACTTTTACTGTCTTTGAAAATCCAGCCAATGTTCCTGTAACAAACTGCATCTCATATGAATAACTAATGACATTACAACATATATCTCTGTCCCTGCATACTATAGAAGAGGAAGAATGAGTAACTTAGGTGTCTCCCCAGGCCAAAACACCCTCCTGCTTCCCATAATCTCTGGAGCAGGAATAATCTAATCTTTCTTTGCAATGCAAATGTTGCATTTGCTTTCCAAAGTGCATTTTCTAAAGTTTCCTCATCATTTCTTGCCAACTAACTTCTTTCTTTCCTTCCTCATTTGTCTACATTTCAGCATTTTCAAAGTACTCTCTTGATTGGTGGTTGTCATGCTTACAATTTCACATTCTCTGTATGGACTACTCCCACTTAGTCTTTCTTCCCTATTTAGGAATTGTATTGCAGAATTATACTTTCTATCACTTCAACTTTTTGGTCCTCCATGTTTCTTAGAAAGCATGTTTGGGTATAAAATGAATATATAAGCCACCCCTGGATCTTGTTATATATGGAACTCGTATCTAATAGATCTTCATCCAGATTTTTCTAAAAGAAGTCTATACCCTGGCTAAACAGAATGTGGTCAGGATACAAAATATTAAAGTAAATTTACAAGCCTTTCGGTATGGAGAATTCCAGACCTACTCTGCTCAGACGGAATGTGCCTTTTTAAACATGGTGCCCACCAGATGATTCTTTAAGGCAAGAGAAGTTCTGATGTACTGTGTCAGCTTCCAATTCCCATACTTGAACTTCACTATTTGGCATCCACCCTCCCTATCATGACCTCAAATTGAAGCTGTTTGAGAAGTCTTAGGCTTTCTGATGGATATTTTTCAGTTGTGGTTTTCCTGATGTGTCTAGAAAAATCCTACAAATCTCCATTTCCCAATTCTCATGTGCTAGACTATATGACTCTCTCCTAGGAAGTTGCAAATTTTTAAATAACATCAAATTAAATACATGCATGGCTCACTATGTTCAAACTTTCATACTCATTTATGACAAATGAAACAGCTCTGCATGATAAGATACTTTATACTTGCTGCCTTTCCAACAGTGAGGAATACAGGCAGTATAGGAAATTTCTACTCTACTTCTCAGACAAGTTTTGGAACTGGAAGATCACAAATTCTTTTCACACTTTGAATAGCCTCTTCATCATCTTTCTAAAGTTATTTCATGAATTTCACTCCCACCAATGTATACACCTAGTTCTTTCTCTTTATGTACTGTCATTTCCATCTTTCTTATTCTTCATTCATTCTCATTTCTCATGTCCTTTACCTTTTTTTTTTTTTTTTTTTAGTAACAGGGATTAAACTCACGGGCACTCGA
>PVHX01019621.1:9279-34103 GCA_004024805.1 Geosciurus inauris
TTTTGCTTTGTATGTGGTGCTGAGGATCGAACCCAGGGCCTCACGCATGTGAGGCAAGTGCTCTACCGCTGAGCTACAATCCCAGCCCCCAAATGGCCAATCTTAATTGTTGAGTGGAATGAATTTTTACAGGTGATGGGATTCATGAATCAGGACTCAGATTTCCAGCACCCTGGAAAGTTTGCAGGCATCTGGTCTCAAATGGTTCCTGAAGTTTTTTTTTTTTTTCTTTCTTTTTCTTTTTTTGGCACTGGGGTTGAACTCAGGGGCACTCGACCACTGAGCCACATCCCCAGCCCTATTTTGTGTTTTATGTAGAGACAGGGTCTCACTGAGTTGCTTAGCACCTCGCCATTGCTGAGGCTGGCTTTGAACTCGCGATTCTCCTATCTCAGCCTCCCTAAGTGCTGGGATTACAGGCGTGTGCCACTGCACCCGGCTTGGTTCCTGAAGTTCTTATCAATGAAACTGTCACTGAAAACATGCAGATGGAGACACTAGTCCTGTAGGTCTTTTCTCCAAAGCCGCTGAGATGCATGTGGGTAATGGTGTGTTTTTTCTGACTGTACTGTACCACAGTGAAAAGTTCAAGTGTGGGGTCAAGAGGAAGAGGGTGTGGGGCTCTGTCCACTCCATGGCCAGCGGCCTCCTTGCTGACCACACTCCTGGCAGGAGTGAAGGGTGGCAGTTGTCCTTAGCTGTCCCAGCCCCATCTGGTCGTGGTTTATGGCGTTGGTGGCAGTGGGTTGGCACTGTGCCCAGGTCTAACCATGTCTCTCTTCTCTCTCGCTGTCTCTGTGCCAGGCCTGTGTCCACCCATCTCATGTGCTTCGTGTGTCCCTAGAGCCTCATTTCGTGCTGTCTGGTGGGAGCACCATCGCAGCTCACCAGCTCATCGCCTCACCACCCCAGCGGGGCTGCCTCAGCATGGCCATCTCATCACGCCTTGCCCTGTGGGAGCAGAAGGAAAGTGGTGTCCAGGGCTGGGGTTGGGGCTGCAGGGGCCAATGCCAGCCTTGGAGGACAAGCCTGCGTGGCCCAAGCCAGCTCTTCCCTCCTTGGGTCAGGAGTCACATCCAGCTCTGCCTGTGACATGTCCATCCCACTTCTAATCACCGCCCCGCCAGCTTGTTTAGCCAAGGCCTTCCTGACCCAGCGGGGCGTTAGTACCATGCTCTTGGCTCCTCCCACGGCTCCCCTGCTCCTGTGGGAGGCTGGGCAGTGAGGGTGACCAGCTGTCCCGTCTCACTCCCTGATGAGCCCTGGGGGTTCCTGGGGGGAGCAGGGCGTGGGGGACAGAGACAGACCTGGTGGCTGCTAAGTTAATACCAGCTCTACGGCCCCTGCCTCTGTCACCATGGAGAATGGACACGGGCTCCCCTAGTTGGTTCTTTCTTCCCTCATGGATTCTTCACAGGACATCAGGAAGGGGCCTCCCGTGCGTGGGACTTGCCGCTCTGGTGGCAGAAGGGCGGGTGGGGCCGAGGCTTCCTCTGCAGTCTGACCTGGGTGTAGATCAAGGAGCATGTGGGGGACAGCAGAGGTGGACCCTAGGGGAGGGCGTTCCACTCACCTCCTTGGTCTTGCACCAGGAGGGACAGAGGAAGAGTGGGGTGGGTGGGGCCCCAGCTTGCCTGCCCACCTTCTGAGGTCACCGCCACCGTGTCCCCAGCCTCTTCTTTGCCTCTGTCTCCCACCCCCGTGGGTCCCCCTTTATCAGCTGGGCTGCCACCAGCCTGTCCTCACCAGACGTGTGCAGAGGACCTTGATGAGGAGTTTATTTTAAGCCGGGGGTGGCTCTTCTGCATAAAGCACTGGTGATTTGGTTTTTCTTTCTCATGAGAGTGACAGTGAAGAGGGTTAGAGACGCAGTCCAGCTGGCCACAGCTAGTTCCTGGTCTCAGCCTCCAAGGTCACTGGAGCCAATGGGAATCTCAGCCACAAGCACGTCCAGCCGGCTCTGGTCTGGCTTCATTTCTAGGGCAAAATTGCTGGTGTCCAGGTGGCCTGTTGTAGGACCCGGTGCTAGGGAGTCCCTGGCTGCCTGGGTCCTGGTCTAAGGACCATCAAACAGGCACAGAGAAGCCAGTTTAGAGGGCTGCAACCACAGGGTTGGGTCCTTGCACAGTGGCCCCTAAGTGTCCATAGGAACTAGGTGCAGGAACCCTGCAGTCACAAGTCTGCAGATAATAAAGTCCTTTATATAAAAAGATGTCGTATTTGCAGATAACCTCCTATCTAGTTTAAATCACCTCTAGATACTTAAAATAGAATGCAAATGCTGTGAAAATAGTTGTTATACTGCAGCGTGTGGTGACACCTACCTGTAAGCCCAGCGGCTGGGGAGGCTGAGGCAGGAGGATTGCAAGTTCGAGGCCAGCTTCGTCAATTTAGTAAGGCCCTAAACAACTCAGCAAGACTGTCTCAAACTTAAAAATAAAAAGGGGCTGGGAGTGCACTCCGTGATTAAGTGCCCCTGATGCAATCCCTGGCACCCCTCCGCCCAGATAGCTGCTATTGTTATGGCTGAATCGGAGTCTGCCCGAGTTCGGCAATTGTTTTCCTTGAACACTTCCCACCCATGGTTGGTTGGGTCCACGGGTGGGATGCAGGACCCGAGAACAAAGAGGCCCCTCCTGGGTCCTGGGTCCCCCCTGGCCCTGTTCCCAGCACCCAGGAAGTGATTGACTAAGTGAGCAATTACTATATTAACTCCGAGCTGGGGTAGATCAGGAGAGTGTGGGTGGATCCTTGGGATCCACTCCCTTCGGGAATCCTGAGAAGCTCCTTTTAGCTCAGGTCCTCCCAGAGAAGGATCTGCCCCCAGCCAAGGAAGGGAGCCTGAGGTCTGTGGTCCAGCTTGATGACTCAGGGCCACTGGAGCCAGGAGGAGACCCCCATCGACGGGCTCTGCTGCTTCCGCATCCCACCACGCTCCGTTCCAGGTCCCCCGGGCTCCGGCTGAGCCCCACCTGCTTCGCCTGGGCCTCTCATTCATGCACTTGGTCTTGAGCGTCCTCCTCGCCCCGCCCAGGCGCCGGCGACCTCCACCTGGTGGGTAGCTCACTTGGGTCTTTCCTTCCTTGCTTCTGCAACACAGATCCGGGAAGAGGACAAGAGTCCTCCGCCGTCCTCGCCCCCTCCCCTCTTCTCCGTCATCCCAGGGGGCTTCATTAGGCAACTGGTCCGGGAGACTGAGAAAGAGTCCAAGGAAGCCCGGCGGAGGAAACAGGCGGCGCTCGCCTCCCCAGAACGAGAGGTAAGTGGCCCTTGCAGAGGGGACCAGATGTCTTTCCGTACACACCCACCATCTGGTCCTGCCCACCTGGCCTGATCACTTGCCGATCTGCCTTGGCTCCTGCCGCCCCTGCTTTGAGCAATGTCTTTTCTTCAACTTGGTTGGTTGAGAACTCCTATGCAACCTTCAAAACCCATCTCAAATTGTCCATCACTGGAAGCTCCCCTATGGAAGTTCTCCTTCCTCTGATTCCCACTGGACCCTTATGTCTGTGTTTATTATGGAGAACATGGCCATGATTTGATCTTGTGACTTATCTTGAGCGTCTCTCATACTATTTGGCCCATAGAGATTGTTCAACAAATGGTTGTTGAAGGAATGAAGGAATGGTCAGTTGATCTATGATGGGTGGAGATTATTTTATCCCAGCTTTTACAGATAGGAAGAACTAGACAGTTAGTTTAGTGTAAGCAGAAAAGAGAATTCACTTGGTACTCACAGGTCTGGCTGTATTGGTGTTAAAACATGGAAATCCTTCTACATTAGGTAGCCAATGCTCAGAACCCCAAGCCCCTAAGTGTCCCCGGCTGCCATGCTCCCCCAAGTTCACTGAAATGGCCACAATCCAATAATTAACAGGTCAGTGCCTGGCCACCCTAGACACCTCAGCACCCTGCTGTAGCTGGTGTCCTTTGTGACTGGCTGCTGTCCACTCAGATCCTCTGGTTGTTCTGAACTGCATGCTGGGTTGAAGCAATCGTTGAACACGATGCAGTTCAAACTAGTCCTTGGTGGTGGCTGGAGGGGTCCCCCTCCTTCCCTCCAGCTCCTCATCCAAGGGACCTGGCCGGAGGCCGGGAGGCTGAGTGTCATGGAGGCAGTTCTGGGGCACGGGCTGCCTTGGGAACAGGATGTCTCCTTGCATCTCTCCAGCGCCCCCTTGAGGCAAGGTGAATGCTGCAATGATCAGGCTGGGTGGTCCAGAGGCCATCTGGGCTCCGCCTCCCACTCCTCTCCAGCCTGTTTGGCTGCCCAGTTCTGTCAATGACCATGACATCACAGTGTCAGAGATGTCCTGAAAAGCAGCAGCTATGGAGACACCCCAGTGACGACTTTGTGGGGAAGGATAATGGGACAGACTCTGTCCCCACCCCTGCCTGAATTAAGGCATATGTGGAGGCCCAGGTGGAACCTTCGGGCAGTTGCTAGGTCGTGATAAGAGTCACTGTGTACTGTTTACCACTGGATGAGGCTCACTTGGCTGCTCGTGGGCTTGTTGGGGACCTTGTGCAATTGTGGGGCGGATGAGATCAAATCCATTTCTCAGAGGTGGAGACTGAGGCCCGGGAAAGTCAAGTCACTTGTCACAGGCCACCAGGCCAGCTGGAGGCAGAACCAGGAAATGAGTCTGTGTTCTCTGCTCTTGAGAGTGATCTGGGGAGGGGTAGGCTTGGGGAATGACACGGCTGGCGTGGTGGCCTGGGGAGGAGAGTCCACAGGCCTGGTGGCATCTCTGGGAACAAGTAAAGAAGCAGAATTGAGCTGAGGGTGTGAATAAATGGCCCCTGATGGGCTGGGTGGAGACTGAGAGCCAAGACAGACAGCCTTAGACCACGACAGGTGGTGGCACCAGGGGCCAAGATGTCCCTGGGTCTGAGCGGGGCCTTAGACATGTCTCTCCAGGCTGCAAGCCCTGGCTGGCTCCTGCCAGCTTGATTTTTTTTTGTTCTGACCAGTAAATGATCCTGCATTCTCTGTCCCTGTGCTAACACAACTGTCCTGTCTGCCTTTCACATAGTCCTGGCAAAGAGTTATTGGAATCCATCCCCATTTGGGGAAGTGACCTGATTTTCTTCAAGTCACCCAACCAGTGAGGGGACCAAAGAACACTAGAAAATGGACAGACCCAGGTGGAATGTCAAGGACACCTGTGCTGGGGCTCCTGCACCCTCATGTCATGAAATCTAGGCCAGATCCTCCATTCTCTAGGCCTCAGTTTACTCGTCTATAAAGTAGATGAGCAAGGAGTTTCCTCCTGGCCCTCGTGATTCTAGAAGTATCATTTCCTTCTAATGCTAAGTAGGGTGCGAAGGGGGAGGGGCTGGGAGCTTTCATGACTCTAAAATCCCAAGGAAGAGAATTCACATATGTGTGTGTGCAGGGGGGACGGCCAGCACTGGCTCTCTTGTTTGGCACATCTCCGTGTTACTGTCTCTTCAGTGGCAGTTGGTTAAAAATAAGGCAGTGATTCACTTTTCAAAACCAGTGTAGACAGTGAGGAGACCTGTCAAGTGCAGGCAGCCCCCCTTTTGGAGATGATGTCTTGCTGGTCCCAAAAGGTCAGACAGAGCCACTTGCTACCAGAGATATGGCTCTTGACTCTGGTTACACATTGGAATCACCCAGAAACCCAAAACCCAGACCAACAACCTTGGAGTCTCTGGGTGTGGGGACAAATTATCTGGATTTTCTAAAGCTCCCAAGGAGATTCCAAAGAACCTTAGAAAAAACAAGAAAGGATAAGGAAGGACATGTGATGTGTAACAGCTAAGAGTCCAAGAGACCTGGACTCTGTTTTAAGGGCCGCTGGACAACATCACGTCCGCATCCATATCTGTAGAATGGGCAAAGTGCAGAACCTGTCACCAGATCCTTATGGGGGTTCAGTAGGATATTGTGTCATGGAAATTATGAAGGCCATTATGAAGGGTCTGCATTTGATGCTCCAAATGCCACTATTATCATCACAAAGTCAAAGATAGAGACCATGCTTTTGTAGCATGGACCCCTAAAACAGGGAAGACACATAGATAAACTAAAATGGGGCACAAAATGGGGACCCCTAAAACAGGGAAGACAGATAAACTAAAATGGGGTGCAGAATGTGGACACTACTGTGACAGGTATGGTGCTCTGGGACTTTGTGAATGTGAACAACTTCTAGCTGAGGTCTTCAGGCAATGGATTTGTAGAGGGGGGACATTTGAGCTGGGTATAAAAGATGAGTGCCAGGGCCGCTGAGGAGCAGAGCGTGCAGGGCCAGGAGCTCAGCATGAGCAAATGTGGAACCAGGGAAGTGACTAGAGTGGCTAGAGATGCCCAGAGTAGCCAAAGCAGGGGCAGGGACAGGGACAAGCAGTCTAGAAGGGGGTTGGGAGCATCTCATTGAGGATCTGGCTATCTGATCATGGTGGTGGATGGTTCTCCTGTAGGCTGTGGGCAGCTGTCAAAATCTTTTGATCAGGTTTAAAATAATCAATGGTCAATAGAAGGGACCCCAGATCAGAGGCTGTGGCAGTGGCCCAGATGAGAGAGACTGGGCCTGGGAAAGGAGACACAGGGGAAGCTGAGGGTGGGGGCAACATGAGCCCAGCATGTGTGAATGCCAGGGGAGAGTGATCCCCAGGAACAGGTATCTATGAGACTGCGTTATCACTAACATGGGTGAGTCCAGACCAGGGCTGGTGGTGAAGCCCGGTGCAGGGTAGAGCAGCCCCCGGATCTGTGTGTGCAGACGCAGGCCTCCGTGAGAACCCACCCATGGTCACCCAGCAGGAGAATATTGGAGCCAGAATGAAAACATATCCTCAATGACAGGCCCCCATTCCTTTTCCTGCTCCTCATGTGGCCCAGCAGGAAGAATCAAGGCCTAAATAACAATACAACAGTAGCAGCCAAGGTGCCAGCTATTGTCACGGAAGACCTACTATGCAAGGGGCTAGTTTCTGTGTGTTCTCACAAATTGTCCCACCCTCTCTGCAAGACAGGCCTTTAAGATCCTCAATTTGTTGATAAGTCAACAAGTTCAGAGAGGGGAAGCAATTTACTTAAGATTGCACAGCTAGGGAGAGGCAGAGTCTGGAGTTGAACTTGGTTCTGTTGGGCTTCAAGATCTACTCTCCTTCCATTCTGTCTCTTGTCCTTGAGGCTCTGGGTCAAAGCCCACTGCTGGTCATGATTCCTGTTGGATCTTGGAGGTGCTTGAGAGTCTTGAGTGAATGGATGAATGTGAAAATAACAGAGAAAGCTTTGGGCCAGCGAGCAGCTAAGCATAATGGTCTCTTCCTAGACCCCAGAAGTTTCCACCAATCAACCAAACAGCAAGACCAACAGTGGCCCCAAATCCGGAAGCCAACAGATTCCCCCGGACAGCCAGTCCCCTCTCCAGGGCACAAGCATTCCGGGCAAGGAGAGCCAGGAGGACGGTGGCACCGCCCCCGCACTGATGACCAGCCTCAATGGAGAGAAGCCCCAGGAGCCCGGCCCCACTGGGACACCAGCCAAAAAGACCCTGCCATTCAGGAGGGGCGTGAGGGGGGGTGATGTGCTGCTGATGGTGGCCAGGCTGGACCCAGGCGCAGCCCAGCTGGAGCAGAGGACCCAGCCTCGAGACCCTCCCACTTGCAAGACGCCACCTGCAGTCACAGACCCTGGGGGCAAACAGCAAGAGGAGACCCCAGGGAGTCCCTGTGGGCCTCAGGCCAGCACTGAGGATTTGGCCTCGAAACCTGAGAAGACCCAGATTGGGGGTCTTGGGGACCCAGGTCAAGGAACAAAAGGGGAGAAAGGTCATAGTGCAGTGAGGAAGGGGGGCAGGGGACCCCAGACCAAAGGGGACAAAGGGGGTGAGCCCCAGGGCAAAGAGGAGCAGAGGACCACGCCCCCAGCCCAAGGGGCAGGTGATGGGGGGCAGCCAGGGGCAGCCGAGAATGGGGGAGGGGATCCCCCAAACAAGAAGGGGCATCTGTCCAAGGACGTGGGGACTGAAGGGAAGCCCTCAGGGCCCCAAGTCCAAGTGAGAAAGTGGGGGGGATTCTTGGACAGAAGGAGTAAGTGGGGTGGTCCCCAGAACAAGAAGGACAAAGAAGGTGAACTGAGGGGCAAGGCGGAGGGGACAGGCGCGCCCCCAGCCCAGCCGCAGGAGGGAGGCCAAGCGCAGGGCAAGCCGCGGCCGGCAGGGGGCGCTGCAGGCGCACCTGGGCCGCCCCGTGAGCTCCAGGCCGGGCCAGAGGAGGCGGTGCCGCTGCAGAGGGAGGCCCAGGGCGCCGGCGGAGCCCCAGAGGAGGGGGCGACAGCGGGGACATTGCTGGTGGCATCTGGGCAGGAGGGTCCGCAGCAAGGAGCAGAGGTCGGGGCCGGGCTGGAAGGAAGCCCAGAGCCTGCGGAGACCCTGGGGGTCCAGCACAAGGCGACGGAGGAGAGGCCAGCGCTACAGGAGGAGAGCAGAGGCTCCGACCAGGTGCTGGGGGGCAGCCCTGGGTGGGGGCGGCAGGAGAGAGCTGCCCTCGGGGAGCCCAGAGGTTGGATGGGGATGGGACAGGGACCTGGGGATGGGTGGGAGGGGTGGCACTTATTCCATGGCAAGGGTCTGGAGGGTCCCTGGGCTGGAATTCTGCTAGGTTCTCGGCCTGGAAATCTCCCTCCTTCACAGACGTCGCTCAGGTCACTCACATGTCGTTGAGCAGGTGTGACAGCTGAGATGCCCCAAATAAGCATCTTGGCTGAGGTGCAGGTTCCTGGGGCCTGTTTTGGAGGTCCCCCTTGTCCAGCAGGCCAAGAGCAGGGCCCCGGAATCTGCATTCCAATCCCAGTGTCCTCACTGGTGCCAGACTACACTGCGAGAAACTGCCCCGCAAGGGGTGTCCCCACACACACGAGGTGGAGCTGCTGTCGCTTGCTGGTTTAATTGGTGTGATCTTTGCTCCCAGGCTCCTGAGGACAGATGGTACCAGGCGGAGAAAGTCTGGCTGGTTCAGAAGGACGGATTTATTCTTGGTAATAAGAGATGTCAATGCCACCGGCAGGTCTATTCTGTCCCCCCCCACACACACTGCTGCTGCTTGTCCTCGAGGGGCCCTGATTATGCTTCAGGGTGCAGCAGAGACTAGCAAGGGGACATGTGGTCTTTGGGGCGGCGGGAAGAGCTGACGGTCACTTCACCCTTGGTAGCTGGTCGCCCGGGTGCTGCTATCAAAGGCAGCAGCCTTGATAATTAATTCATAAGTTCAATGACAGTGTCCCACAGGAACTGAGGGTCTAGAGCAAGTCGGCAAAGAGATGAGCTGTGGCCCATGGCCGCGCTCTGCTAAGAAGTGATTCCGGGTTGCAGTCAGGACAGTCTGGGGCCATGTCTGCCAGGGGTACTGGAAGGGGAAACGGCCGGCTGCAGCCCGGCATCCATGCTGGCTCAGAGCCTCTCTCCTCCCCTCTCTTCCCCTCCTGTCCCTTCTCTTCCTGTCCCCTCCTCTCCTCTCTCTGGGCTCTCCAACCAGCGACGGTGCTAAAGCCGGACGAGGGAACAGCAGACCTGCCAGCCGGGAGGGTACGACTTTGCATGGACGCTGACCAAACCATCACGGAGGTGGATGAGGAACTTGTCCACCGGGTGAGCCTCCTGCCCCCTCCCGGCCTCTTCTGTACCCTCTTCCCCGTCCCTGCAAGAGATGTCCCTGTAGACACCACCTTGGTGTGAGTCCTGGAGGGAGCTGTGGGAAGGTCCCACTGAACACACTGCTTTGCTGGTGCGACCAGAGTGAATGGGGTGATTCACTGTCCTCTGGCATCCCCTTTATGAGAACACACCAAGAGGCACCTCTGTCAGGTCTTGGCACTGAGAGTTCTGATTGGCCCAGGGAACCAATTGTTTCATTTCATGGACGTTGCAAACCATGCAACGGAGCCTGTTTCCCTTTTCACTCTGGATGCCGGGGAGCTCAATGAAATTTGCTCTTGCCATGAACTGTAGCATAGGTTCCAATGGTCTATATATATTGGGCATCAGTCTTTCTTCTAGGGACCTGGGTATACCTCCAAGGGATCAAGAAACCATGGCCTATCAGGTAAAGGAGACAGTTTGGCCATTGACCTCCTTCCCTGAGTATCACAGAGCACACCCAGAATTGTCCTATAAGATCTAGAAAAGGAGGAAACAAGCAGACTCTCTGGACATCGAATGTGCTCTGAGCTTTGCTGGGTCTCCAGGAGCATCCGCTCTCCCAGAGCAGAGTGTGGGAAGGACACACCGGACAGGAGAGAGGGCTGCCTCTCTCTGGCCATCTTGTTTTTCTTTTAGAAGAAGGGGTGGCCCCATTTTCCTTTTAGGGTTTCACACTTTCTTGTGTCCTGAGTTCTGGTCTGGACTTGAAGGGACAGGAACACTCTGTGTGTGTTGAGGGCAGGTATTGCTGTGGCCGGGTCCCAGGAGGCCCAAGGAGACCAACCCTGTGTGCTGGCTTGCAGGCCAATCCCCCTGAGCTGGACCAGGCTGAGGACCTGGCCTCTCTCATCAGCGTCAACGAATCCAGCGTCCTGAACACGCTTCTGCATCGCTACCGGGCTCAGCTGCCACACACCTGCTCCGGGCCTGATCTGATTGTCCTCCAGCCCCAGGGTCCCTTGGCCCCCCCTGCAGCCAAGGTGAGCCGGGACCCTGGAACGGGAGGGATGGAGGATCCTTCTGCAGCTGAGAGGACCCTCCTGGCCCTCAGGGAATTCGCCATCCTGCCAGAGATGATCGTGGGTGGGACATGGGCATGGAGGTCCCCTGCTCCTGGAGGGGAGAGACGGGTCACTGTGGGGACACTAGAGATGATAACATCTGTGCCAGACACAACTTTATGTGCTCTATGACTTTGTCAGGTCTCACAGGCACCCGGGGAGGCAGGTGCTGTTATGAGCCCATTTTACAGACAAGAAGCTGGTGGGTCAGAGTGGAGCAGGCTGCTAAACGCCCAGGCTTAGCAAGCAGAGCAGCTGGGACAAAACCCAGGCCCCAGGCTCGCTCCTCCCTGCCATCCACTATGCGTACATACAGAAAAAACAGCCTCAGTTCCGCTTTTATTAATTTGCCCATCAAGTGCCGAACCGGCGGATTGAAGAATAGAAGCAGAGGCGATCTTTAGGCGCCACCTTGTGGAGAGACCTGGAACCACAGCGGCATTGCCTGCCTTCTTTCCCGACTGAGCTCTTGTGGGTACTAGATAGAGGTTCTTAGTAGAGCAGGGCCCAGAGGGGACCGAGGTGAAGGAGTCCCCTGGCCCGCGGTGGAGATGTGGATAGGGAAAAAGTCAAGAGGAGGGGACAGAAGTGGGAGGCACCCTCTGCACCGTTCTGAGGACTTGGGGCAGGCACGGGCCTCTGGAACTCCTGGGGCCTTGGAAAGACCACACTGCTTCTCTGGCCTCAGTTTCCTCATCTGTCAATTGGAATCAAAAGCCACATCTTGCCCTCTGGATTCCCATGTGACATGCTCATTCCTAATCCCTGCTTCAGGCTAGGTCCACACCGACGAGACAGTGGCCCTGCACCCTTCCCAAGACCCTCTTCTCCAGAGTGACTCTTCTGTCCCCTTGAATGACTCCCAGGCCTCTCTGGGTGTCGCTGTCCATGGGTAGGGGCCTGGGAGGACCTCAGGAGCTGAGTGGGCTCAGCTTGGCAGGCGCCTGTCCCCTACCTGTTGTGAATGCTCATGCCTCTGTTAATGCATCCCAGGGTCTCCAAATTGTTGAGCAACTCCTCTGGCTCCTTGGCACCCCCTGGAAGGGACATTTTAACAGTCTGGACAGCAAGCCAGGTCCACACAGCTGTCCCGGATTTGGGGCATCAGAGCTTACACAAAAGTGTCTGAGAGCATGGGTCCTGGGGTATCCCCTAACGGTGGCATTTGGGTGTCGTGATTCCCAAGCCCCTTCCCCCTGGGGCTTCCCACCTCAAGTCTCCCAGCCTCCTGCCTGGGAACCCGCAGCCACCGGCTCGCCTGTGGCTGAGTCCAGCTGTGATTCTCCAAATGGCCACCAGGTGGCAGCACCAACCTGCGGTGAGGCTGGGACTGACCGGCCACTGCCAAGATGGGCTGAGTGATTCTGGGGGTACAGCTGAGGGAGGCCCGGCCCCAGGAGCTGGGAGCTGAGTGGATGTGAGCCATCTCTGTGGATGTGAGCACGCATGTGCCTAGGAGCCCTCTGCCCCTCGATGCCCATGCACGGGTGAGGGTCCCTGTGCAGACACACCCATGGGTGGCTGTGGGGGCTGAATCTGCAGAATCCCTTCTCCCCTCTGACCAGGGCGCCAGAGACCCATGGGTGGGCTGGCTTGTCTTTCGAATGCAAGGTTTTCCAGAGTGGAGCTGGCTCCAGGGCTCTGTCCAGCCAGGGTGGGTCTTGTCCTACCTGGGATTTGTCCCCTGGCCCCACCAAGGGATGGGGGCGGGGGGCTTGCAGTGGTCACCCCTTGGCATCTCAGGTCTTGGACATTGTCCTCCATATTTTTAATGTCCCCTGGCCTCCAGGGCCAGGGCTCCTGGTCCCCACTTGCTCCTCTTCCTTGGTGACCTCGTGCCTGTGAGATGGAGGTGACTTCTTTGTTTATATCTACTTTCTCTTCCCAGCAAAAGCAGGCTCCGCAGAGGCAGGAGGCTGTGGACCAAGGTCAGGTTCACTGAGGTCTAGCTCACAGTCGGTTCCCTTCCCACTTCAGGGGGCAGTTCCTGGAGCTGCTGAGGGAGCTGTGGAGACTTGGATCCCTCTGCAGTCAATTCCAGGAAGTCCCCGTCCCTCTGAGAGACCTATGGGGCCCTCTGGGGTCCACCTCACCCCAATTCCCACCCCTGGCAGCCACTGATTTGAATTCCTACCTAGGGTTTTGCATTCTCCAAAAAGTCACACGGATGGATTCGTATGTTGCGGGAAAGCTTTAAAATGGGCAGGTCCCGCCCAGCCGTCCTGTCCCACCCAGCTGCCACGTGTCCCTTCTTCTGTCTGCGGGATGCGCTGACCTCTTTATTTGTTACTAGTGCGACCAGCTGTCCTGGTGCGCCTGAGGTGTTTTCCCGGACCTGGGACTTGCAGGGCATAGCTCGGGATGGCTGGTCCCCTCCGCTTACTAATTGAAGGACATCTGGGATGTTCCCAGGTCTTGTGGCTTTATTCATGTGGTCACTGTGGCACCTGATGTGATTCTGTGGACCTACACTTTTTTTTTTTTGGCACTAAGGATTGAACCCAGGGGCCCTCGACCACTGAGCCACATCCCCAGCCCTATTTTGTGTTTTATGTAGAGACAGGGTCTCACTGAGTTGCTTAGCGCCTTGCCATTGCTGAGGCTGGCTTTGAACTCGCAATCCTCCTGTCTCAGCCTCCCCAAGTGCTAGGACGACAGGCGTGCGTCACTGTGCCCGGCTCCATTTTCATTTTGCTTGAGTAACTCCCTGGACAGTGTGGGGTTGTGTGCGCAGCGTGTATCTCACTGTGAAGGAAACTGCCAGATTGCTCCAGAGTGACACTGTCCTTATCCCTCCCCAGGGTGGCCTGAAATTTCCTCTTGCTCTGCATCTGCACTAGAACTTGACAGTGACTGTAGAGAACAATTTCTTTTAGTCATTCTAATAAATTGTATAAAGTTTCCTCTTGGCGGGCGTCAGGGATTTTATGTGGTGCTGTGCCCACGGCGTGCAGGACAGGACCTCCCTCGGAGCAGAGACCCAGTGGCTCTCTTCTCTGAGTAGAGAAGGGAGGAAGGGTGTCCGGTGGGGTTTGAGGTTGGCCCAGATCCGCCATGGAGGACAGCACACGTCCCCTCCCCAGATGCCAGTGCCAGGGCAGACATTACTAATCCATGTGCCATTTGATCCATGGCAGGCATCACTAATGGGCGCCGCTATCTGCTTGGGCTGCCTCGTTGCAGACACCTGCGAGCCAGTGCTCTGAGCCACGAGGGCCGCGATGGCCGGGCTCAGGTGACTCTGGGCTTACAGGCTGGGTCCTTCCCAGCCAGATGCCAGGGCTTCCCTGACAAGGTTGGAGTGGGATGGGAAGTGGCGCCCACAGCCTCGCCCGGATGAGCCCATTTCACAGAGGGGAGGCTGGCCAGGCCGGCGGAGCCCGCACTCAACTCTCAGGTTTACCTGGGAGGAAACCCAGCCCGCGGGCTCCTCGGGGCTCCTGCCAGGGACACGGAGGGATCTTGCCTGGGTGGGCACTATCCTGCGGTGCCCCTGGGCAGTGGCTGAGAGGAAAGGCTGACACTGGTTATCTCCATGCAGGTGTCCAGGGGCTGCCGGGATGGCTTGCCTGCCCACGTCTGCTCCCTGGCCCAGCGGGCCTACTGGGAGCTGCTGAGCCAGCGGAGGGACCAGAGCATCGTGGCCCTGGGCCGGACTGGCGCAGGGAAGACCACCTGCTGCCAGCAGGTCCTGGAGCACCTGGTGGGAATGGCAGGCAGTGTGGATGGCAGGGTCTCAGGTACGGCGGGCTCCAGGTGACATGGGGGAAGTTGAGATAGGAAGGGGGGGTTGGAGCAGGGGTGTGTCGGGCTCCCCTTCTTATATCCATCCAACTTGAGTGTGCAGAGCCAGTGGGGAAATTCAACTGCCTATGGATAACACTCAAATGTTCTGCAAAAATGCTGGTAGAGCTGGTCAGGCCCAGGAAGCACACAGGAGGGCCACAAGGGAGGTCCCGGAGGCAGTGATATTTGAGCCTAAAAGAAAGGGCACCAATTAATAATAATGATAATTACAATTTAACGATGATCAGAGTAAATGTTTGCTGGGGACATATGTGCCAGGCCCTGTTCCACGAATATGAACTTATTTATTTAAAACAGGCCTATGTGGTAGATATGATCATTTGAATTTTATAGGTGAAGGCATTGAGATTCAGAGAAGTTAACTATCTTCCCCAAAGCCACACAGCCAATCTATGCTGGAGCCAAATGCAAAATCAGGCAGCCTGGCTCCTGATTGTAACCACTGGGACAGCCTTCTTAGCCTTTTAGTTTATTGTTGTCCCCTGAGCCCCAGGAGCCTTTTGGACATTACACCGGCATCATCTGCCCCACCGGCATCAACTGCCCCACCGGCATCATCTGCCCCACCGTGACATTTTGATACCACAGGGAAAACGCACACCCTTTGTGGAGTCCGGCTATCTGTGCTCTGTATGTAAAAAGAGTGATTTTTTTCCACCCCAGGAATCAGTTTCTGCCCACACTGAGGGTGGTTTTTGCCCCTCCTGAGCACACAACCCAGGAAACGTTGCTTTTCCGTAATAACAGCATCGCCACCCGGGGGAGCTTTCTAAGTGCTTCGCATTATCAAATCATCGGGTCCTCATGACAGCCGTGGGTGGGGGGGTATTGTCCCTACCCCCAGGTTGCCAATGGGCCACCCGAGGCACAGGGAGGGGTTCATGATTTCCCTCAGTCAGGCGATCAGCCAAAGCAGAGCCCACATCTGATGTCTCTTAGCCACCGTGCTCTGCTCCCAACCCCAGGGTTCTTCCAATGCTTCCCCAGACCCCTTTTCTGTGCCTGGCCCCTGTTAGGAGCCGAGGACACAATGGGCAGAGGCATGGTCCCTGCCCTCCCACGGTGTAGTTCTGCTGGGAGTGTGTGTGTGTTTGAAGGTGGGAGTCAGGATGGGCTGTATCTAGGTGCCTGGGTTAGTGCAGAGCGTGTTGTGGGCACTCGGTGGACAGCTGTAAAGACTGCAGGACTTTTCAAGCCCGCTGCTAGGCCCTGGGTTCTGCATTTAGGTTGGGGAATGTTAGCATTTTGCCTATGTCTAGTTCCAAGAGGCCCCGGGGCAGCCACCCTTGCTGGCAGCCGTCCCTGGCTGTTGGCTGTCCCCTGGTAAATCAAGTCTCGCTCCCTGGCCGCAGCACAGGGCCGTGCGGTGGCTGGTGCTCAGTGCGTTGTGCGTGGTTTGGAGCTGGACTGGGGGAGGCAGGGAGCCGCAGGAAGGGGCCAGGAAGGGGAGGGCTATCCTGCAGGAGGCGTGATTGACAGCCTGCCCCTTGCCCCACAGTGGAGAAGATGCGAGCCGCCTTCACCGTCCTCAGGGCCTTTGGCTCTGTGTCCACGGGCCACAGCCGCAGCGCCACCCGATTTAGCATGGTGATGTCACTGGACTTCAATGCCACAGGCCGCATCACAGCCGCTCAGCTCCAGGTGAGGCCTCGGGGTGCACCGAGGCTGCTGTGTCCCCAGCATCACAGCTGCTCAGCTCCAGGTGTGGCCTCGGGGTGCACTGAGGCTACTGTGTCCCCAGCTCCACTCTGTTGAGTCCATCCCTCCAGCTGGGACCCCAGTGGCCCCGGTCAACTCTACCCCAGTTGCTAGGCGCCCCAAGTGTCCCCTGCAGGGCTGGGCCTGTCTGCTCTGGGACCATTGTGGGAGGAAACCTCCAGGACCAGGTAGATGGCCCAGGCACTCCTCAGCCGGGGCTTAACAACACGAGCTGAAGTAAAGCAGACGCCCGCGCTCGGCCGCCCGTGGGTGACACACACATGGCCTGTTGGTCCAAAACCACCCGCTGCCCTCCCCGTCCCCCTCAGAAATGCTGTTTGAACAGAGAACGGGGATGAGGGGACGGGTCTGTCCACTGGGATTGCAGCCGGGGGTGGCTCTTGTGCCTGGTAGGAGGGACCTGCCTCCAGGCCCTGCCCGGCCCCCACCACTGAGCCCCATGCTTTGGAGGGTCCTGCCATGGGGACCAGGCCCAAGGTGGCCCTGTCCTGGGACTACCTTGATGCTCGCTGCAGCTGCTGCCTTGGGGGCTCCCTTCCCGACTCTGAGGGGTGACGGTTGGACAGGCAGGTGTGGCCTCTGCAAGCGGTCAGGTGGCACTGGGCAGATGTGCCCCAGGGTCACAGGGGCCCGTCTTTGCCCCGCAGACCATGCTTTTGGAGAAGAGCCGAGTGGCTCGGCAGCCGGAAGGGGAGGGCAACTTCAAGGTCTTCTCGCAGATGCTGGCTGGGCTGGACCTGGATCTCAGGTGAGTGCCCAGGATGGGTGGGACCAAGGACAGCTGTCCCCAGAGCTCAGTCTTAGCTTATGCCTGGAGCTGAGAGGCCAAGGACCCCAGAGGTGAAGAAGGACCTCTGACTTCAGTTCCCCAGGGACATGGTCCTCGTGGGCTGGGTGACCTTGCTCAGAGCCCATCCACTCTGAACCTCAGTTTCTTCCTCTGTGAATTGGAAGCAAGTTCTTACAGGATTCCCATTCAAAGCTGGAGGGGCGGGGCTGTCTGCTGTGACAGTGACATGACAGGCCTGACCGGGTGGGAAGAGGCCCCGCGTCTTCCAGAAGTCTGTACACTTTGTGGCTGCCTTGGGTGCACAGCTGGCAGGGCTGGGAGCAGGGAGTCAGGCTGGCCTCCTCTCAAGGGCTTCCTGGAAGCGGGGGCCCAGGGAGCCACCTCTGCCCCTCCTGGCTCTATAAGGGCTTCCTCAGGCACGTGGCTTTCTCCCTCTGAGCCTCAGCTTCCTCCTCTGGCAGACAGATCCAGAAGGTTCTGGGAAGCCCTGGGGTCTTTCCCCAGGTGTGTTATCAGAAGGGCGCCATTGCCCCTCTCCATCCTCCCTTGAAAGGACAGGTGCAACCTGTTCTGAGCCTCTGGCTGAGGCTAGAGGGACAACTGCACCCTGCAGAGAGAGGGGCAGATGAGAGAAAGAACTCCCGGATTCCAGAACAGGGTAACTGAACGGTAAGGAAACTTCTGGAAAGCCTAAAGAACCCACAGAAGAACTTGGCTTAGGGAGATACAGCTCTGGGGCCAGGCTTCGTGGATTTGTATCTTGACCTCCCCACTTGCTGGCTGTGTGACCTTCCACTACGATGCACCTCTCTGAGCCCAACTTTCCTCATCTGTAGAATCAGTGTGACTGTGGCTACCTCAGGGCGCTGTTGCGAGGGTCAGAGGGCGAGCACAGGGAGTGCTTTGTGCTGTTGGGCTCTGGGGAGGCTTTTCACTGGCCCTGACCAGGTGAAGGCTGGCTTTGGAGTCAGAGGATGTGTTTGCTCTTGGCTTTGCCCCAGGTGGGCCTCTCTGAACCTCAGTTTCTTCCTCTGTAGAATGAGGTCCTACTAGTGCTGTGGGCAATTAAACAGCATCACGTGTCCAGGCAGCGGTGTGTGGCGCCTAGGAGAGACGTCCCAGGGCAGGGCGAAGACGGGATTCCCACAGGGGAGTTTCCAGTGCTACTTTCCAGCCGGTGGCCTCAGGGGGAGGCTCCGCCTGCTGGAGGGGAGGCAGCTGGGCCATTCCTAATGCAGGTAGCTGCCCTCCACACCAGCCTGGCTGGGCCCAGGGGTCCCTTGGTGTTGCTGGGTTTGACTTAGAGGAGTTTGGCATCGGTGAGAACCAGGTCACAGCTGCCTCGCAGGGCGGAGCTGCCCCAGACCCCTCGAGATTCAGAGAGGTTAACTATCTTGCCCAAAGACACACAGCCAATCTATGCTGGAGCCAAATTCAAAACCAGGCAGCCTGGCTCCCCAGAGAGTGGAGAAAACCCAAGCAAGTCAGTCCCCTGAGGGTGTCAGCCTCTCTGGAGAGCTCCTAGGGGGTCTCCCTTTCTCTGCTGCTCCCAGGGTGACCGTCCCCCACAGGGAACTTCCAAAGGACACAAGCCAACTTCTTCTACAAACACACTTCCTTTCTCCCAAGCTCATCTCTGGAAAACTCCTATTCATTCGTCAAAACCCTCCTCCACATCTCCTTCTTTTAGAAGAGCACTAACTGATTCTCGCTCTCACGTTGGCTTCACTCCATTCTGGAGTCTGTGGTGTGTTTCTGGGTCCCTGCCTGCCATGCTGGGGATACAGGACTCCCTTTCTCACACAAAATCCACCCAGATGTTTGGGTCAGGGGTCCTGCTTACTCCTGCCTCCCCCATGCCCAGCAGAGGACTTGAAACCAGGGAGATCCTTAATTATGTGTCAAATTGAATTTCCAACGAATGGGGAGGGTGTGAGGGTGTGGTTTAGGCCTGTGAGTCAAGGGCACCGAGGAAAAGCGAGGCTCAGAAGAGAAAGGCCTCTGAGGCTACGAGGGAGGCCGGACGGGCTCCAAGGTGGTCTGACCAGGTTCCTCCAGGCAGCAGGCAGAGAGGGTGCAGGGTCTGCAGAAAACCAGGAAAGGGGCGCCACTGTGAACAGGCTCCCTTCCCAGGAACCAGTTCCTGCCGGCTGGGAGGGTGGGCGAGGTCCTGGAGGCCGAGTCCCTGGGCTAACCCGTCCTCTAGAGCGAGACGCCTGCTCACCCACAGAACCCGCTGCACGGCCCTCTCCGCAGGGTTCCCTGGCTCTTAGGAGGGCCAAAGAGGGGCAGGCAGCGAGGAATCCTTGGGGCCAGGGGCTGTCCTGGGGCAACCTGGTGGGACGGGGCCTGCAGGAGCCCCGGGGCTGCCTGGGACCTTGCGCGAGCCCCGCCCTGCGGTGGCCACGCCCTCCACATCTGCCCGCTCTGTTTCCAGGACAGAGCTGAACCTGCACCACATGGCGGAGAGCAGCTCCTTTGGCATGGGCGTGTGGTCCAAGGTAAGGGGTCGTGGTCCTTCAGGGGCGGGGTGAGTCTGCGGCCAGGAAGCGGGTGGTGGTGGTGGAGGGGTCCCCGTGCCATGCATCTCCTTTGGCACTGGGGTCTACATTTGGCTGGTCATGTGGGGGAGGCCTTCGGAGAGTAGGGAAATGAGACTTGTGAGTTTAAAAGGAGCCAGGAGGTGGTGTGTATAGAGGTGAGAGCATAGGTGGGGGAACCACGTGGTCTAGGCTTAACCCCGGTTCCCCAGATAGGTGACCTCTGGCATGAAAGGTAACCTCTCTGAACGTCTGTATCTTCTTCTGTAAATTAATGATGGGACTAGTCTCTAGGCATTTCCTGGTGAAGGTGCTCTGTGAGGGGGCCTTGAAGGAGGGATACTTGTTTGCCTAAAAAAAAAGCAAATGCCCCACTGGTTTGACATTTTATTCCTTTGTTTTCACCTTAACAATTGTATTCTCAGCCCTGCCTCCCTCAACGCATCGCCACCACCTGGTAGAAGTGCTGAGACTAGGCTAAGGAATTTTCACTGTAGCAGGAGAGACAGACATGGAGATTAGGGCAATCTCCCGAGATAAGAATAGGTTAGAGGTTGCATGAGGTGCTGTGGACACTGAGGGGCGTGGTGTCAGTTAGGGAAGAACTCCTAGGCGAGAGGACACTGGAGCTAGGTTTTGAAGGTTGAGCAGGAGTTCACCGAGAAGAGATGATTTCCTCTCCACACCCCTTCCAAAATACATATCTGGCAGATTTGTGGTGCTGGCATAACTGGATATCCCCATGGAAAAGAAAAAAGAAAAAATAATAATTGCAAATCATACTTCACACTGTACATACAAATTGATGAAAAATGGATCATAAATCTAAATTGAAAACTTAAAACCGTAAAATTTCTAGACGAAAACAGGAGAAAAATATCCATAACCTTAGGTTGAACAAAGACCAAAGGGATGTAGCCCCAGAGTCACAGATCCTCAGAGAACACATGAACTCCATCAAAATTAAGAACTTCTGCTTATTGTGCCTAATTTACAAATTGAACTTCATCATTGGCATGCATGGATAGGAGAAGACAAGACATCATATGGAGGAAAGAGGACCATCTGCGGCTTCCAACACCTACCAGGGAACCTGGAGTGTGTTCACCTGTAGAGGGGGAGGACGGTACGTGTCCAGATCTAGATGGCACGTTTTCCAGAGGAACTTTTTATCTTTTACCGAATGTGGCTTAACCAAGCTGACACACACACACAACACACAGTTACATCGATGGTGTCCAATTCAGTGTCTAGGAACCCACACACATCTCAAATGCTACCGCTGCCGGTCCACGGACCACACTTTGAGAACCCCAGAGAGAGTCTCCTCCTGCAGTGGCTGAGGCCATGCGGCTCCAGCTTTAAAGTTCGGGGCTAATTCATTCCCCACTTTCCTGGCCCTGTCCCACATTCTGTCCTACCCTCTGCCCCCATGGGGCGTTCAGACAAGCTAGAGTTGGGCCATTCAGGGACTGTCTCTTTAAGAGAATCTGATGGTCATGACTGAGGGTCACTAGGAACCCAGACTTTGAACCCAGACTTTGACCCCGGAGGCAAAAGAAGAGAAGCTCTTTCAGCTGAGGCTTCTCACCTATCTAATGAGTTCTGGCCAAGCGTCTCCACTTGAATCAACTTGAGTTGTTTGTTTTCCTGTTGTTTTGGAGGAGGAAAAGGGCCCCTGCTGGGCCCTGGGAGCTCCCCCGCCTGCCTGTTTGTTAAGAGTGTGCAGAAAGGAACCAGTCACAGCGTGAGGAGAGTCAAGCAAGCATTTGAAGTATTTTTCCTTTTTTCCCCCCATCTCTGTTTCTATGGGGTGGTTTTTAGACCAACTGAATTGTGGGAACTGGCCAGATGCTTCCTTGTGCTCTCGCTACCAGGCAGGTATTAAGAGAAGGTTTCCTCTGTTCTCTGACAAGCTAGAGTTAGTTACCTGGAATAGGGCGAAGGGAGGGGGACTGCCTCTCCAATGGAATCTGATGGTCCCTTAAAGAAGAGGACTTAGCCGTGCGCGGTGGCGCAAGCCTGTCATCCCAGCACTTTGGGAGGCTGAGACAGGAGGATCGTGAGGCGCTAAGCAACTCAGTGAGACCCTGTCTCTACATAAAACACAAAATAGGGCTGGGGGTGTGGCTCAGTGGTCGAGTGCCCCTGAGTTCAATCCCCAGTACCAAAAAAAAAAAAAAAAAAAGAAGAGGACTACTAAATACGAGTCCCCAAAGTGATTAGGTTCAGCAAATGATAGCAAGCTATCCAGGGAGGTTTGAATTTCAGACACATTGAATGATTTTTTTTTTTTTTTAGCATTAAGTATGCCCCAAATGTTGCCTGAGTCCGCCTGGAAGGCTGCCTTGGGGAGGTGACCCCCAGCTGATCTGGAACAAGAGTGAAGTTAGGTGCAGTCTGGCCAGAGGGCTTCCCACACCAAACAGGGAGGCTTTCTTCCTACTAAAGAAACTACCTATTGCTTCTCTGAAACTGAAATGTAGCCAGATGTTTTGCATTTCCCTGGCTCTGCTACCGTAGCCGTTGGTTCCACCATCTCCTGAAAATTCAGACAACCGTGGGACATAGGACAGCCAGGCTCACGTCTCGGGGCCAGCACTTAATTGGGATGGCCTTCACGAGGAGACTTACCTCCCGTATACCAGGCATGCACACCTGTAATCCCAGAGACATGGGAGGCTAAGGCAGGAGGATTGAAAGTTTTACACCAGCCTCAGCAACTTAGTGAGGTCTTAAGCAACTTAGCAAGACTCTGAAAATAAATAAAAAGCGCGGGGATGTGGCTCAGTGGTTAAGCACCCCTGAGTTCAATCCCTGGCACAAAAAAAAAAAAAGAAAAACGAAAATTATTCAGACTCCACAGGTGGCATTGGAGCTGCAGCGGCAGGGCCTCTGCTCCAGGGTCTCAGGCTCCCTGCTCCTGGCCCGTGGTTTCCCATCCACGCACGTTGGTGGCGTGTGTTGTGATTTTCTGTTACTGGCTTTCTCTCTAGTCTGCCCCTCTTTATATTTTAATGAACCGTCTGCTTTAAAAAATTAATTAATACATACATCCTGTAGAACAGTCAGGGCACGGGACCTCCCAGAGACAGAACAGGAACACGCACACGCACACGCACGCAAACTGAGAGAAATGCCAATGACTTTTTTCATCACCTAGAAAAGCCTCGCGGTAGCCTTTCTGCAGATTTTCTTCTAATATTTTTCTTATGAATATTTTACGTAGTTGGTGACGTGCTGTAGATCACTGGAACTTTCACAATGTCTTGATGACCGGACTCATGACGGGGGCCTGACTCCCTGCACTTCTCCCCTCCCGGGGTCCAGTTGCAGCCTTTGAACCCTCTGCCCTGGGTGTGATGAGGCGCTAAGAGCCTCATGGCCTCTGGAGGCCCTGGCGCCCTCTCTGGCTCCGATCTTCTGCCTGTCATCTCCCTGGTGACACTCTTGTCCTTTATCACTCTGTTGGCTCACGGTCAGTCTCCCCTTGGCCCTAAGTTCCAAGACAGTGGGTGCCTCATGCATCTCATTCACTGCCAGATGCTTCAGGCCTCACCCTCAACCAGGTATACAGCAGGTGCAAAATACATGTTTGTTGAATGAATGTACAACCAAGCCAATTTATCACCTCTTATGAATTTGCTAAGCCTCTGCTGCTGTGGTTGGCAGAGAGGCATCCATTGGACTTGAATTCCACCCTGTCTTCTCTTCTTCTCAAGTATTCAGGGACTTCCTTGGGACCCACAGCCTGGGTCCTGGGAGCTGTGGCCACGGCAGGGAGCACAGAGTGGGGCAAGGGGTGGAGGTGCTGAGCCCCCCAGTATGGCACTGGCAGGGCCCTTGGGGGTCACCTCTGCTTACTGACTGCCAGCTCCGCCCCCTGGTCCTCCACCTGCGTCCAGGCGCTGCTGGCCACATTCCAACTTCTACTTATTTATTTATTTATTTATTTATTTATTTATTTATTTATTTATTTATTTTTTGGTACCAGGGATTGAACTCAGGGGCACTCAACCACTGAGCCACATCCCCAGCCCTATTTTGTGTTTTATGTAGAGACAGGGTCTCACTGAGTTGCTTAGTGCCTCGCCGTTGCAGAGGCTGGCTTTGAACTCATGATCCTCCTGTCTCAGCCTCCCAAAGTGCTGGGATGACAGGCATGCACCACCGCACCCGGCCACATTTCAACTTTTAAATGAAACTTATTTGTGATCTGCTGGGTGCCAGGACACATTTGAAATCACACAGCTTTCTTATTTTCTTCCTCCTATAATTTACTTTCCTGCAACCAAGGCTGATTCTTTGGGTGCTTTTACTCTTTGATCCAGTTGTGAACTGTGGAGGAAAGTTCTCCAAACACAAGGATGGGGCAGTTTTGCTCCTGCCAGAGGCTCCGCTGGGAGCCTTCTCTAGCTTAATCCTCCCCAGGTTTATTTGAGGCAAGGGATAATCACAATCACATCCACTTTTCAGGAGGAGCTGCCAGGCTCAGAGAGGTGAGTTCACTTACCTAAGGGCACACAGCTTTTCAGTGGAGAGGTGAGGACTGGGACTCAGGTGAACCTGACTCGCATCCTGGCACTCTTGCTCTCCCCATTTTGCCATCTCAGTCCCTGGTCCTGACTGAAGACCGTGCCCTCTAGGGTCTGACCCACCGTGTGTCCTCAGGTCACTTGGCCTTTCTCAGCCTCGGTGTTTCCCCTGGTGGAAGGGCAGGATGACATCCCACTCTGTGGGCGACTCCAAGACTCAGGAGCTCGTGGAGCGTCTGATATCTATTGACTCAGCCCTCCGCCTTCTGGGCGGCCTGGGGGAGGTGCCTTGACCTCTCTGAGCCTGTTTCCTCCCGTGTGCATTGGAGAGACTCGCGCCTGCCTCCCAGTGCAAGCACCAGTGGAACACGGCAGGCACTCAGGGGACACCTTCCTCCTGCCCAGCTGCCCAACTCCCCACGTGCACCGAGGGAGTGGAGTGGTGGGAGGTTCAGGGAGGGGCTCCAGTGCCCTGCCCTTGTGCTCCTGCCTCTGGATCGGCACCTGCCCTACCGTCCGCGAGGTCTCCATGAGGCTCAAGAACCTGTACAGGTCCCCTGTCAGGCTTCTTTGGAAATGAGTTGAGTCAGGGGTCAGCATTTCCTCCCAGAGCGGGTTCTGCCCAGGAAGCAGAGGGGCGGGCCAGGAGGCAGAGGGCGGGACCAGGAGGTAGAGGGTGGGGCCAGGAGGTAGAGGGT
>PVHX01019622.1:0-33995 GCA_004024805.1 Geosciurus inauris
CATTTGTTGAGGCAAATAGAAAAATTGTTACAATAATAATTTTTCTAACTTTGCATAAAATTATAAGCAGAATAAATTCCTCATATTAAACACCTTTATATGCACTTTCAATGAACAGTATATGTATATATATTTTTTTAAATCAACCATCTTTACTATACCCATTCCCCTTTCCTGCCCCCCACCTCCCCCATGTTGCATCCAGTGTGTGTAGCTCTGAGTTTTGCCTGTATTTGCTCGCTTAAGTCATTCTTTAATTTGCAAATCATTATAATTTCGTACATTCTGAATTCTTTCTCTAACATTTCATCAACTGTGCTGTCAATGGATTCTATTATTGTAGTATCTAGGTTTATTTGGGGCAGTTTCTTTCCTTGTTTTTTCATGTTAATTACATTTTTTCTTTTCTTGCAATGCCGATCTGAGGTACTATGGTTTCTATCCTATAATCTTGTAGTGACACTACAGATTACCTGTATCTCACCTCTGAGTTCACTTCCAGTCCCCAGCAGATGTCCCCCAAGGACACTACTTCCACTAAAGATGGTGAGGCAGTAGTGGAGGTTACTCAAGATGGCAGTGTGAGTGCCCTTGACTGGGCTCCTGTGGAGGTCCCTGAAGCTCCTGGGTCCTGGCCTGTGCCCTCATCAGTCAGCAGGAACACTGGCATGGAACTGGGGGCAGTCCTGGGTTTACTTAGGCCAGGTGTCCCGCAGTGTCCCTGGAGGCAGTCCTTCCCCTGGGTCTGGGTACCCTTGGGACTTGCAGCTAGCTATCTCGGGTCTGTCCTTGGCTGAGCTCCTGTGGTGGTCTCTGAAGGTAGTCCTGGGACCTGGCCTGCTCTCCCACCATTTGGCAGGAACTCTGGCTCAAAACTAGGGGCAGTCCCAGGCCTCACTTAGGCCAGGTTTCCCACAGGGGTCCCTGGAGGCAGTCCTTCCCCTGGGTCTGGGTTCCCCTGTGCCTTGTGGCTAGCAGTCCCAGGTCTGCCCTTGGCTGGGCTCCCATGGTAGTCCCTGAAGGTAGTCCTGGGCCTTGGCCTGTGCTCCCACCAGTCAGCAGGAACTCTCTCTATACTGTTTTTTTTTTTAATGTAAGCTTGAAAATGCCCACAATAGAAAGGAAATAGCTTCCATGTGTGCACAAATGCATACTCTCATACACACACACACACACACACACACACACAAGAAGAAAAACCAGACTGCATCTGGTTTTCACACTACTTTTGCTTAGAATGAGGATAACTTTTAAGTTGAGATTGGAAGAAAAAGCAGTTAGGATCTCACTTAAGTAATCTAGGGAAGAAATGAGGCACTGAGCTAAGGTGGTCTTAATAGGAATGAGAATAAGAAAACAAAAAGGTATTCAAAAGATGAAGTACACAATAAGATGGTGACTTATTACATTTGTAGAGAAAAGTCAACAACAACTTCCAGGTTTCTGGTGTATTTAATTATACAGATGATGTTGTCATATATAAGAAAACAGGAAATGGAATTGAGGTAGGAGAGAAAAATACTACATTCTGTTGTAGAAATCATTAAGACTAAGAGGCCTGGGGCTGGGGATATAGCTCAGTTGGTAGAGTGCTTGCCTAGCATGCACAAGGCCCTGGGTTCAATCCCCAGCACAACAACAACAAAAAAAAAAAGACTAAGAGGACAATGAATTTTCCAGATGTCCATTATCTGGTAAAACTCTAAGTACAGATCTAGGAGGAAAGTGACTGATACTAGGCAGAGTTGTCAATATTCAAGTGAAGCCATGAAACTGGAAGAAATAATTCTAGAGGACATGTGACAAACAGAAGAAAAGTACAGGAAAGACCAGAGAAACTGGGAGAACTAGAAGTAAACAATGCCATATCCATAGGAAAGGAGAATGACAAGAAGGAGTGAATTAAATGTACTGAATGATGTAAAGTAGTAAACTGAGTTAAAGGAATGGGGATTTTCCTTTGGATTAGGGAATTAAATATTCATTGACTTGGGACAGAAAATTTTCAGTTAGGCAGTTGGACAAGATGCCAGATTATAGTGGCTTCTACAATCCATAGAAGAGAAAGAGTATCGACTTCAAGTACAAGAGGTATTTCAGGCAGTGGTGGAAAAGAAAGCAATCTACGGGGTGACAGCTACAACAAAACAGAGGACAAAGGAATTGTTAGTTTTAGCTGGAAAATAAAAGATGATGGCAAGCAATGAATCTTCTACAAAATTGAAATGTAATGCCTTTGGGAGCGGTGAAGTAATAAAACTATTTTCAGTTAAATTTCTTAAGACTAAATGGAAGACAAATCCTTCCATAAGTGGAAAGATAAACTTGAATATGCACTAAACAAGAAAATAAACATTCACACCCTTGCTCTACATTAAATAAGAAAACTCATTGACACTTGTTCCCTTAATCCATTTCTTTAAAGCCAATAATATTAGGAATAAATATTTTCAATAACTGTTTACAGGATGTCTACCTCTGCTAGACTCTAAGGACAACATATCCCTCTTCCCTTCAAGTACTCCAATGCTATGATAGAGACCAGTACATAAATGGGTAACTATATAAACTACTTAAGAGGCATCAAGAGATAAAATTTCAGCCTAAGAGAAAACTAGAAAACTTCAAGAAAATAGTAGGAGCTAGATAAAAATTTAATGATAGAAGTATCTATCTTTATGTTTCATTTCACATAAGTTACCAAAAATTTCCCTAAGTCAAAAATTATTTTAAAAATTCAAATATTTAGGATTAATAAAGATTAAAAGAATTCAAAAGTACAAAACTGTGTTTGTAACACATGGAACAAAATGACTAGGAAAAAAGAATTGATTAATAATGGAATTTCAGTATCAAGTAATTCTTTAGTCATCTTTATATATGTAATGCACATTTATGTGTTTAATTCATAAACATACCCCAAAGATAAATACACCTTAATAGTTAAAACAAATTAACTTTATGAGTATAAAACAAGTCTCAAATTAAATAAATATGTATATACTGCCCTCATGGGGCAATAATATGTAGTTCATTAAAATATAAGTAGAAAATGTATTGGACTTGAACATAATTTATTCCTAATTATCCTAGCCAATGAGGGAGCAGTACAATATGACTAATTATATAATGAATCATCTAAAACTCATTTGTACATATATCTCTGCTTAGATTAAGTCACTTTCCTGTTAGAGGAGAAACAGCCATGTATTCTGACGCATGTTAGGATAGGTAAGTGGCCTGGATCAGGTCTCTATTCATGGATAATTAAAAAATTGATAATCCATCGATAAAGAATCAAATTAGCCTTTAAATGCCATAAATAGTGGTTTATGTTTTTTTCTCTTTTTTGGTCAAATCACATATTTACTACCAACTTTAAATTGTAGACATTTATAAAAGCAAAAAATTAAAAGAAAATAACTTACAATAACACATGTCGGGACTTCACGAAGAGAATATTCCACTTTGTTGGGAAGCTCTTGATTGCCTACCAGCTCATACACAGCAGGATAGGATAACAAGTTTACCAGTGCTAGAAAAGACTTGCAGAGAGGGGAGAAACAGTCATTTGAATGGGTCTTTTGTTTTTTCCAACAATATCCAAGGAAAGAGTCATTAATGTAAAATGTTATATTTGTTTCACTGTGAAGGCTATTGTTTTAAAGGTCAATTAATCTATATCAATATACTATATATATATATATGCACAAAACATTTAATAATCTAGTACTGAAGATGCATAATACTACAACTATTACAGAAAATACAGAAGAGTTAGAAAACATTTTAAAATGTTATGTATCTCTTGAAAAGTTTGGTTCTGACAAAAAATGAAATTGTCTACGTTCATCATTCTTCGTATTACTATATCTGATAGTCAAGAAAATAATACTTAGGAACTCTAGGGCAAGATAGACATTCTATATTTTCTTGCCCTCAGTCCATAAGATCATCTTTTAATACATCCACTACAAATCCAACTAGTCTATATGTTGTAGTTAATTTTTAAAAGTCATGGCTTTTCCTATCAATACCAGCATTTTTCCAGTACAAATCTTACCAAATTAATCCCTCCATGAAACTTTTAAGCTCTCCACTTTGTTAATCTTCTTAAAAGCAAATAAGAGTATTTTTTAAGGCACATTTCATTCTTTGGCTTCCCAGTTCAAAAGCATACAGTGGTTAGCCATCACCAAACACCAAGTCTAAACTCCTCAGCTTGACATTCAAGGCACTTTACCCAATAATTGACATCCTTCTCGTCCATCTCAAAATCCTCATTCCATTACTCCTCAACTTGAAATCATCACTTCAATCAAATATACCTTTGGCCTCCTCCTACTGAATGCCACCTCAACAGACTTTTCTTACTCATACTAACAAGTTCCTCCTACCACTTGACTACATTTTCAAGTTATCTTATCATAAGATTTTCCAATTAACTCCATCTACTTCCAGAAGTCCTTTATTTTGTCAATACTTATATCTTTGGTTTGCATATTATTAATTGCATTTATTTGTAGCTATTAGGTGTTCTGCTTAATAGTTAAAATGTTTTAACAATTTCTACTAAACTCAGAAAATTAAAATTTAAGAAAAATAAAAAGAACGCAACTCAATCTCTCACCTAATACCTGGTAAAACTTAAGTTACTAGATAAATGGCTCAGTCAAAGACACATACTCAGAAGACTAGTAACAGAACTACTCTGTATTTTCTTATTTTCAGGTTAAAATTACTCATTGCAAATCATAATATAATCTTTTATTTAACAGTGTAACTCTTCCATAGTCTTGTTTAAAAACCTGGAAAGTACAGTCCATTTTATATCTCTTCCCTTATACTAAATGCAGTGTTACTTAACAAATAATGGTAGTTATATGGTGAATGTATGCAATTTGCAGAGGTTTAAAACAAATGCTATTTTTGGATAAAATGTGAACTCACATTAAGATTTTTTTTAAAGTATCCATATTTTTCCCCATCATGTGATATTCCTTAAAATAAAGATGAAATTTCCAACCAACATGGAAAAGAACATATCTATGCCTTAAAGCTAATATCTGTATAGCTATAAAAATATCAAAGAATGACTAAATAAACATAATAACTTAGTTGTCATTTAAAGTTAATTGACTACTCTAAAAGTATGCACTAAAGAAAAAAGCTGATTATCAAGGAAAGAATGTTTAGGAAGTACATGTATTAACCACATAAAAAATCAACTGCAGGGGAACTAAAGGGTTCATGGCCACCTAAAAAACCACTGCATAAATTAATCACCAGGTATTGACTAGAAAGATGATTAATGAAATAGATTTCAATATAGCTTGATTTCAATTCAATTCAATTTATCATGAAAATATAAACTAAAACAAGCTAAAATAATTTATAATTTGGTTATCAAACATTTCATAATTATCTTAATGTTAATCCAGCAATATTAAGATACTATTATAAATTTTTTTATGTTTAAAAATAGCTTTTCTAATAATAACATTACAAAAAAATTTTAGTAAATGTTCATTTTGATAAAAAAAGGCATATAGATATCATATACCACATGTATCATAATACACTAAGGGTTTCTGTATTATTTACATATAAACACCACCATTCATATTTACCAAACTCTCTGCTCTTAAGAAACAAAACAATCTGGATCACATATAATTGTGGTAACTTCTGACATTTTACTCTAAACAAATTAATGAAAACAATTCAATACATGTATTTAAACTAAAATAACCTGAACATAATTTTAAAGAGCAGCTTATCTCTAGAAGAAACAAATCCATTTCTTACATGAGGCATTTTTAAAAACAAAAGCATACTGCAAAATCGGGATGTATTAAGCAATTCAGCAACTAAAAATATTTACAATTTAGTTTCCCACAAAAATACATTATAAGTTACTGCTAGTATCAGACATTAATTAGCTTAAAATATTACTCATGACTGTTTTGAAAAATGAATATGGTTCTGTACAATAATAAGGAAACAAATGGGAGGTCAAATATTTAATACAGTTTAAGACTAATGCATAAAAGTGATCACCCAAAGCCACAAACTCTTCCTTGCATTAAAAATCTTTCAGGTTGATAATAATCATCTATTCACTTATTTATTCATTCAGAATTACAGTTTAACTCCAGAAGCTTATCAGTAGTTGTGCCAGATGCTAATAATAGAAAATATAAATAAAGGAATAGTCCTTGCCCTCAAGGACACAGTGTAGTGTAGGACAAATACACTATGAGATCATTTAAATCAGTGCCTTAAACAGCCTGATGGTACTGCATGATAGAAAAGGGTGGTGGGTTATCAGGAGGATGACACTGCATAGCAAAGTAAAGAGAGGTGAGAAAGATGGCTACAGAAGAAGCAGGCTGGCAGGCAAGCAGAGATGTGGCTATTTAATAACCTCTATCTTTATCCTCCAACAACTGTTTTCAGAAAAGAAGCAAAAATTATGTTTTACTTTTTAGATAGAAAGTTCTAAAGGAAATGATTTTTATGGTACTCAAAAAGTGGTTCAAAAAGGTAATTTCAAGGCTAGGGGTCTAACCCAGCAGTAGAGCATACATTCAGTATGCATGAGGCCCTTGGACCAACTCCAAAAATAAAAGTAATTTTAGGTTAAAACAAGTGAGAATATAACACGGGTCCAATTCATGCTTTCAGTATGAACCTGCTGCTCGACCACTGGTGGCTCAGTTCACTTATATGTATTTTTAAAGAAATTTGCTTTAAAAATAATTGTTAAACTAATGGCTCAAATCCCAATTTTCACTTATTGGTCTTTTGTATCTGTGGGATCTTTGGTCACAACACTTTCATTATTAATACTCATAATTTTGGATCTTTCCCTGATCAATCAAGTAGGGTTTATTTCAAAGAACTCAATTTTGGCTTCGTTACATTTCTCTAGTTTGTCTTTGTTCTGTTTCATTGATTTCCACTCTAATCTTTATTACTGCTTTCTGCTTTTGCTTTCTGCTTTCTGCTTTTATATTTGTTCTTTTTCTAGTCTCCTTGAGTAGAGACTTCAGTCATTAATTTTAGATCTTTCTTATTTTCTAGCATAAATATTAAAGCTAAAAATATCACTCTTAATACCTACATCCACAAATTTTGATACAGTGTATTTCCATCCAATTTGAAATATTTCCCAGTGTCCTTAGTAACTTTCTCTATGAACTGCTTTTTATTTAAAAGTATATTTAATTCCCAATTTTGCTAGTTTCTGGTTCTTGACTTTTTATTAATTCTATTGTCATAGAACATACTTTTTTTTATTTCAACCATCTTAATTTAGACTTCCATTTAGCTCATGAAAAATCTTTCTTTTTTCCCCTTCTGATCCTCACATTTTATCATTTCTATTAGCTGAAGTTCACTATTTCTTCTGCTATGTTTAAATCTTCTGTTCAACTCATCTAAAAGTTTTTGTTTTAGGCAAGTTTTTTAGTTTAATAATTTCTATCTGGCTCTTTTATATAGTTGCTGTTTATCTTACAGTGATTTCTAATTCATGCATTCATTATAAGCATATTTTTCTTCATATTCTATTTCTAATAAGTGCTTTAAAGTCTTTGTAAAATAATTCCAACCTCTTCATTTCACCATAAATCTCTTAGTTCCTTTTTATTTTAAGTATAAGTCACATTTCCTTTTTCTTCAAATGTCTGGTAATTTGGGGTTGTATCTCATGCATTGTGAGAATACATTGAATACATTATAGAGATTTTGGATTTGGTTATATTCCCTAAAGAGAGTGCAGGGGTTTTTTTGTTTTTCTGTTTTGTTTTGTTTTGTTTTACTTAGCAGTTAATGTTGGCCAGACTCAACCTCTAAACTCTGACATATTTGGTAGGCATGATCTGCCTTTACAAAATTAGGCATGATCTCTATCTTTACAAAATTACAAATTCATGTTTACTTCAAATTGTAGGGGTTAGCCTATGTTTAATTCATAGTTTAAGGTTTAGGCCACATATCTGGACAAAATATACATACAGAGTTTGAAGTGGTATCTACATGGCACTATCTTTTCCACAGAACCAATTCCATTTTCCAGCTGCTTTGTACATTCTGGTTCTTTGGGGGTTTTAGACTTTATATTTCTATCTATAGAGTACCAAATGGTATTTGTCCTCAAGCAAAAATCTGATAACTCCACAATGTCAAGCAATACCATTCTCTCCATCCATACATTGACTCTCTTCCATTTTCTGCCTATTTACTCATCAATGCAATAATTCTAACCATTCTATTTTAGGTTATTTTTACAGAATTTGTTCTTACAAGAGTGAAATGGTCTCCCAGTCTAGAAAGAGGAACTTATGAAATGTTGGGTTTTTCTTTTTATATATATCTAATTTTATGACCACCTTTGGAAAAAACCATCCATACTCCCATAATGTCAATTTAGGATAGGAATCATCACTTCATTTAAATGAAATGAATATGTTAAATGTACAGAAGTCATTTAATTGTACCGAACACTGTGTTGGTGCCTAAATATTTTTCTGCCACATTATTCTAAATGATACCATCTTCTCTCTGCCCATCATTCTTTCAATAATCCTGACAATTTTCTATCAGATTCAAGCCTAAGGGCAAAAAGCTTCTTGGATTTTTGTTTTGGTTACTTGCATTTTGTTTGTTTGGGGATCTGTTTCTTCATAACATGACTAGTGTGTTATTACTCTTTATTAAGGAAAAGAATTGTAATGAAAATAACATGAAAGAAAAGCATCTCTGAAAATATTATTACCAAGAAACATTGGTATTTCTATTGTTTGCTACATTTATTTTGAAAAAAATGAAAAAAAAAACTAGATATGAAAAAAGAGGAAGACACATTTAGGAAAGTCTGCTGTTTATAACTAAAACATAGATAAAGCCTGAATGAAGTCATTTCTGTAGATACATTTTAAATATATATATTATTTGTTAAATAACTTCTTACCTTTTGACAGCTTCGGTCAATAGGATCTACTGGAGTAGATCTGGGATGGGTTACCCTAACGTCATCTCTTCCACATTCCAGATTGGACCATAATTCAGTTATAAGTGCACTAATAAATCCTAAGAAGAATTATTATTTTATGTCATATTTATAGCATAATATTTCTTTAGATTATGAAAGAAAGATGATAATCTCTGTGAAAGACTGGTCTACTCTCACAGAAGACACTTACTTGCTTATTCTATAAGAAATAATTTCCACTCTTGATAGAAATGATACCTACTATTATCAGTATATTTTTATGATATTTCAACACCATAAAAAATCTTCAATGAATATATTCTGAGAAACTATTTCTCTGAAGGACTGCTAAATTCTGAGTTAAAGATTTCATCTTTGACCAATAACTGCTCTGTTTTTCTTTTAAAAAATGAGAAGATTTACATTTTGCTCTGCAAATGAGCTAACAACATAAGGCAGCCTGAAAGGCTGTGTGCTTTGGTATCAGGAGAAGAGAAAAGAAGGTATAATGAAACAGTGTTGGCATCCAAAGAACATAAGTATCTTTGCAATTCCAATTCCATGCTTAGAAGCATTTCACATTTCATGTAACTTTTGCTTCAATACAGACATGGAACCAGGAAGGAGAGAGGAAAAAAGGGAGAGAGGGAGGGGAAGGGGAGATCCCTTCATTATGACAAAATATAAACCCCAAAGACACTCCCCCAATGATCTACCTACTCCAGTCATACCTTACCTACTTTCACCTACCACTCAGTTAAATTTCTATCAGGGAATCAGTGCACTGATTAGGTTAAGTCTTTCATAACACAATAATTTCATCTCTAAACCTTCTTACATTGTCTCACACATAAACTTTTGTGGGACACTAAACCATACTGCTATGATTTAGATATGTGGTGTCCCCCAAAAGTAACTGAAAGAAGGTGGGGTGTGGTTAGAGTAGGTAGGTCATTAGAGGTATGCCTTTGGGGTTTATATTTTGTCATAATAAAGTAAATTCTCTCCCTCTCCATTCTCCCTTCCTGGTGCCCCAGTTGCTTTCCTCTGCCAAACATTTCCACCATGATGTCCTGCCTTACTGAAGGCCCTGAGGAACAACAGAGTCAGCTATCTATGGACAGAGACCTCTGAAATCATGAGCCCCAAATTAAACATTTCTTCCTCTAATTGTTCCTGTTGGGTCTTTTGGTCCCAGCAGCAAAAAAAAAAAATTGACTAAAAAACAATCTTTAAATACTTCTCATGTCTAATACTATATAACTAAATGAAAATGAATGCTAAAACTGATTATTAAATTTCTCCATGAAAAATCAAATCATACAGAAAATGTAAAAACATAACATCTAATCATGATCTCAGCAAGTTCGTAATATTTGAACAGTAAGGGTACTCTCTATAACAGAAAAACACAGGCTCCAAAAGCAAAAATATCAGGATTAAAATATTAAACTTCCCAGTTTATTAGCTGCAGATCTTTGGAAAGATCCCTTAACTTCTAGGGGGCCCAGTTTACGCATTAGAAAACTAAAATAATAATAATAAATTTTATTATTTCATGGGTTACCATGAAATGTAAGTGGAATGATAAATGTAAACTTCTTAGTATTGTAACTTAGACATCATAGGAGCTCAGGCAGCAGAAATCATCCTCCATTTGTCCTGAAAAAAACCTGCCTTTAACCCTCTCATGAAAAGCTTGATAATTTGATAATATGAGGCTCAGAAGCTTAATGAGTTGACCAAGAAATAAGATCAGAAATCGAAACTGGTCTTTAAATGTTTCAATTAATTTGCTTTTACATACTATACCACATGGATTTTATTCTAAGAAGAAGAAAAGGTAAGTAGTTTGGTTTAGGATATTTATTGCCAAGAAACATGTTTCATTATACAAGTAGCACAAATTAATTCAGTCAGAAAAATAAATTTAAAATGTACTATAAGAAAATATATTCATTTAAGGAGAGATTCAATAGTGATCACTGATGTCATGATTCATCAACTCTAAGCTTTGAAAATACAATCAGTATCTCTATTAGGAATTATATCTTGTTCAGTGCTCAGTAAACCATAACATATGAAACATTAAGCTCCCAGTGTTTTAACTTCTTACAAATCCAACTGATATTGAATAATAATGATTGTAAACTCCAAAGATAGAGTTTAAAGATAGAGGCTAAATGATGAGAAATGCTTTCAAAGAAGGAAAGAGGAAGGAAAGGCATAAGAAAATGGTATGTATGTATGATCCCTCATTATAAACAAATGTAAATTTAGATGCACATATAAGCCACTGTAACTGAGCCTTAGGGAATCCTGTCAGATGTGACTATATCTAAAGGGGATGATATCCTGGCCCATAAAATGATGACAGATTTTTAAATATCAAGTACACTTCAACTTAGTTGATTATATATTATTATTTTAAGGAAAATGTACAAGGGTGTATGCATTATCTACAAAAAAATTCTCAATGGAAATTCATGAAAAAGGAAATACAATAAGAAAATTCTATAACTTTTATATAAAGCTTAATATGGATGAAAGAACTTAGGAGTAAATATCCTGATATTTGATCATACCAGTTAATTTTCAGGTGGCTTGCTCATTCTAAATAACTGTACTTTTAATTAACACAAAAAAACTCACCTGAATTTTGTAGTGCTACTGCACCTGCTGCTGTTGATGCCACTTGAGTAACCAAAACTCCATAGTCAAACTTTTTCTGCCTCCTGATCTAACAAGATAAATAAGACAGCAATAAGAAGAAAAAAATATTATGCTAATGTTTTATACATATTATACATAGAGTTACTGCTTTTATTAAGATAGGAATATTAGACATTCCTTCAAGAGGATAACAGCAGAATAAACAAATCAAAACACGACATAAATGAGTCTATACTATTTGACAATGTTATTTCAGATCTGCATTCTGCTCCTAACTCTGTAACCTTCAACAAGTCACTCTCTTCTCTTGGCCTAAGTCTCCTCAAACACAAAACAAGAAACAGACCAGATGATGAGTGAGAGTACATCCAAATCTAAATTTTATTACCCTATTACTTTTTCAGCTGGTTCCTCAATAAAAGCCCTCATCAATAAACCTCTACTGAGTGCCAGTTTAATTAGGCTTTCAAGCAATCTAACAACTTTTGATTTCTTCTTAAAATGATAATTATTTTTAAAGGCACTGTTCCTAAAGAAGAGAATAAAAACAGAGAGCCCCAGTTGTTAATATACCAGTTTTTAATAGAGCACTGTAAAACCTCTCAAATAACTTGGTTTACAAATATTATATATGTATTCAGGATACAGTACTGAAGAGCATATATCTCTTAGCATAAATGACAATGAAAAATAAAGGGGTATATTACAATATGCACCTCTGCCTCAGACTTTGGCTAAAATCATGTTGGTTTATAAAATGTCTGACTTCTAAACTTAGAGTTTATATATTCTAAACATTTCATTGAACATACCTGTTTTCATCTCAGAGTTTTAAAATATAAATTGTATTCTCAGTTTTAAGGGCAAAAAAGTATCTAATGAGGAACTAAAAAAACATGGGGAAAGTAAGATTTATTTGTCCAATATTCTGTTGCCTGTATCTTTATAAGTTTGTTTTCCTTTTCTATCTTTATTAGTCATATTGCCCGTTTTCCTTAATTCAAAATCCAATGTTCAATAAAAGAGGAATTATGCATTGGATGAAGACAGCATGTTACACTGAGGTGCAGATATAACTAAATTCTCTATACTAGAGGTTCATTTATTTAAAAACATATACTTGCACACACAAATCTAATATCATGAGACCATGAACCAATATAGATACATTTTATTCACCAAATGTAGTCACAGCAATTCATTCAGAAACTACTTGTTTTTCATGGGTACAGACAACAAAAGGTTAAATTATTTGTTTTATTATAGATTTAAACAAAAGCAGAAAATTAGAATAAAAGACAGTAAGATGGGATAAAACAGGCATCAAACAACCTAATAATGTCAAACGCCACAGATGCCATGAGACAGGAAAAGAAAAACACTTTTAAACTGGTAATAAAAGAAAATACACTTGATCTTAGCCAGAAGGCCAAGAAGTAACAGAGAAAAACACTTAAAAGCTATAAAGCACCAATTTAAAAAAGCAATAAGTAAAGAGAAGACAGATCAGTAAAGAAAGGGGAAGAAGTAGCGGAAAAGAGGAAGTACAGGGCACTGAAACAGCAAAATATATTCCATGTATGTATGATTATGTCAAAGTGAATCCCACTATTATATAAGCTATAATGTACTAAAAAAATTTTCTTTAAAAAAGCATATCTAAGATCCTAAAAATTCCAGATCCCTAGGAATATATACTCACAAAAAAACTAAATACAACTCAATGGCCTCTGACTATCTGATTAAAGATTAATTTATATTGTAAATTTAATTTAGCAATAGAATATAATCCCTCTATAAATAATTTTGTCTTTTTAAACACTGATGCATACACATACACTGAGACTGAGGTTTTTTTCCTCTAGAAGTTATACCCAGGTTAAGTACATCCAGATGTTTGATATCATATTTATAAAACAGCTGGATGATTAACTGAACTTTTAAATTCCATCTGGTTGTTTTCAATTCTGTAAACACAGTCACAGACACCAATATCAACTCTCTAATGCTTTCCTAAAAACAATATCAAGTATTACAATGCTATATGGCTTTTTAATTGAGGCTTAATAACCTCTCCATGCACAGAAAACAGAATAATGCTCTTAATGGCTTTTAAAACAACAAAAATTCCTTTTTCCTGTGACAGATGGTAATTCATACCTGTAATTTTTTTGCATATCGGTTGAACATAAATGTCACACACTCATTGATGGCACCTGTTCTTTGAAGAAGTAGTAATCCTTTGGGAGTGGCAGCAAAATTTAATAAATCATCTAACAAATTCTCTTCCCAAGCCATACTGAAACAGGTAAAAGAAAGGTAGAGCTTTCTTTAGTACACTCAACTAAAAAGACAGATGATATTTAAGCTTGATACTGCCAACAATTAAATATATGCTTACACAATGGTAACTAACTACTCAATAGATATTTTTAAACAAAATTAAAAGAATGGTTTCTTTGATAGTGATTTCTATTACTTTTGTATCTTCTATACCAATAATTTTCCTTCACTGAATTAAATATGAACTTCATATATCAACATTACTATTCCCCCATGTCTCTTACCCATGCCTTAAATTTATTCTACTCTCCTATTATAATTGTGCTGTTCCTATCATCTCTAAGCCTTGACTCTCCATTATTTCTGTACTTTCTATTCATCATAAAGTATCTGTTTTCTAACTTTCTGAAGCATATTTTACACATTATCTTTTTTTCATAGATTTTTATTTTATTTGTGGGGAATGTCATCATTTTCTTCTCAGTATACACTTATAAGGAAGGCCAACTATTTGTTCCTGAGAAAAAAATTAAAAAGATCACTAAAAGAAAGGCAAGTAAATTGGAAAAGCATTGTACTCCAAATATATATAATTATTTGTCAACTAAAATTTTTTAAAAGATAGCATTTAGAATTTTCTTAAATCACAGAGATATAGCAAATATCGAAACAATAATTTTTAAAATCATTAGAAGATGATTAACTTACATTACCTAAAAACAATGGGTTATACTGACCACAGGATTATCAGTTGTCATCAATTTCAGAAGACAATGGAGTAAGAGCTCCAAATACTGATGAGAAATAATTCTCTACTTTAACACTAATACCCAAATAAACTACCACTTAAAAGTGAAAATATGTATGTAGGTGGCAGGAGACAGTGGGTTAGAAGGAGAATAGACATTTTCAGATATTAAAAAATAAGGAAAGTTTACCACCATCAAACATGTATTACAGAATAATTCAAGGATAACTATGTTTAGAAACTTAAGACTATTAAAGAAGATCACAAATTTTAAAATTAGAATTGAAACTACTAAACATGTACAACAAATTTAATTAGTATTTGACAGTGCAAAGAAATATATTGCAAAATTGTAGGTAACTATAAAGCACTGAGAATAAACAAAACTGCACTAAGATCCACATTGCATTTCAAGACATGATAAATATACCTAATCATTTTAGAGTTTCACTTAAAAAATATATAGTTAAGCTGGGCACAGGGGCGCATGCCTATAATTCCAGTGGCTCAGGGGGCTGAAGCAGGAGAATTGAGAGTTCAAAGCCAGTCTCAGCAAAACTGAGGTGCTAAGCAACTCAATAAGACCCTGTCTCTAAATAAAATACAAAACAGGACTAGGAATGTGGCTCAGTGGCCAATTACCCCTGAGTTGAATCCCGGGTATCCACTCCTACCAAAAAAAAAAAAGGATAGTTAAATATATACACAGACATCCTAGAGATATTGACTTTTAAAAAACAGATATGTAACTTATAAATTCAAAACCATCAGAGAGGAAAGAAATAGGAATAAGAAACATTTTATCAATCTAAAATAAGGCAGTAAAGGAGGAGAAAAGCAACAAAAATAGAATATCAACAGAAAACACGAAAGAAGAAAATAATAAACCCCAAAAAATAGTATCACAAAAATGTGAAATGTAAAAACCCTAAACTCATCTTTAAAAAGAAAAACAAGAAATTTAAAGATTGGATCAAAACACAGTACATCATGTCTGAATATTCTTGAGAATTCTTGTTATATGCAGAAAATAGAGTGTTAGTTATCTGTGATAGTTTTAACTAACACAGTATGCAAACACAAACTAGAGCAAAATGGACTTAGCAACATTAATATTGTAAAATTTAAAACAAAGTTATAAGAATAAGACATTATATAGTTACTTAGACACATGCGTGTGGACACACACACACACAATAACCAGCTTCCAGTGAACAGTATTCTTTTCAAGCAAATAGATTTTTTTTTCAACTGACTCTGTAATAGGTCACAAAGTAAATTCAACCCATATAAAAAAAATACACATACAATCCATGGTCTCAGAAAAACATATAAATCAAGAATAAAATAAAGCAGTCACAACTAAGAAAACTAGAAAATACATTCCAAATATTTCATACATCAAAGAGTAAAATAAAATAAAAATTTCAAAAAGTATTTAGAACAAGTTAATAATGAAAGTGCTATACATCAAAATTAGTAAGTATAGCTGATGTAGATTTATTCACTCAATCTTCCTTCTCAATCCCTTTATCACTTTGCTCTACTACAGAAGTGAGAGAGGTAAAAAAGGAGGGAGAAAGGAAAAAAGAACATTATTAAAACCAAAATCCAGTCTTAAAAACAAAGAATGGTCAAAAAGAGAGTAAAAGTAAAAGAATACTAACAATAAAAAAAGGGAGATAATGAGAACTGGAGAACATTTTCTTTTTAAATCACACACAATTGCTCAAATTCATGACAAAAATATGTAAATACAGAGATAAAACACTAATTTTTTAGAAAATATAAACAAGTCACTTAGAAGAAATGGAAATCTAAGACAATAGCCATTAAAGAAAATTAACTCTAAATGACTCTTTCTGAAAGGGGGGGATAAACTTGAAATTCATATCACTGTATGATATGAAGGACTATATATAATTCTGGGGAATAAAAATATAAACATGTTTTAGTAGATTTTTTCAGCTAATATTGTTTATATTGCCTTCAAATTTTAGTAAAGATAGATATTCAAATTTTCAAGACAGAAGGAAGATCAGATCATGGAATTTTATCACCCTATCTTCTGGGGGAGAGGTAGTGGCAAAGATTACTTTGTTAGCTTAAAGAACTACATTTCTCAAATGGCTAAGTATGGAGGGTTAGATGCACTCATTGATATTAAGTTTCTGGTGTGTAATTTGGGGGAGATCACAGGTTGAACTTTGTAGTTCAAAGAGTCCCTCCAATTTTACCAAAGGCCCCTTGAAGGTTGGTTGGGGCAGGTTTGGCATCTTGTTTTACTCTGTGATTACATTCTTCTCTATGATGATCCTAACAATAGTCTTACACAGCTTACAGTCACTGATATAAGTCACTGATATAAGCCAAATCAAACTTTGAGAAATTTTATTTAGAGTTTTCAATCTCTCAATTGAAAGGACATCAGTACCCTAACATTATTATGCATCAGCTTCTATCTTCCACATAGTAAGCGCAAATAAATAGCATAAAATACAAGATCAAAATGCTTGAAACACAAAATTACTAAGTTAATATTGATTACTCTTTCTTAATTTTACCTGTATCATATCAATGTTAATCTTACTGTAACTGTCATTTAGAAATTGGGACCTTGGACTATGGAAAGTTTTATTCATTAATTCATTCATTGATTCACATAAGGAATAGTTACTAGGTGCCTGCTATTACAAGCATAAGCCTAGGAAACTATTCTGGATGGTTGTCCATTCAGGTTTTTACCAAAGACTCAACAGACAAATAATGCCTATCTCACATCAGCTATTTCAATAAAGCAAACAACAAAGGAAACCCAACTCTGTTAGTAAAGTATGTTTTTTAAAAAAAACTGAAAACAGTTCTGACTCTATTTTATCCACAGCTTAATTTTACCTTTTATTTCTCTAAGACATTGTGATGGACAATTTAGAATGCTGACTTAAGTAAAGAATATCTAGACATTGTGGGCTTTGCTACAAGGACATCAGTGAGACCGGCCACCTTGCTGTCCATCAACAGACACCTGAAAAAATGTTCAACATCTCTAGCAATTAGAGAAATGCAAATCAAAACTACTCTACGATTTCATCTCACGCCAGTCAGAATGGCAATTATCAAGAATACAAACAATAAGTGTTGGCATGGTTGTGGGGGAAAAGGCACACTCATACATTGCTAGTGGGACTGCAAATTGGTACAACCAATCTGGAAAGCAATATGGAGATTCCTTAGAAAACTTGGAATGGAATCACCATTTGATCCAGCTATCCCACTCCTCCGTCTATACCAAAAAGACTTAAAAACAGCATACTACAGTGATGCAGCCACTTCAATGTTTATAGCAGCTCAATTCACAATACCTAAACTGTGGAGCCAACCTAGATGCCCTTTGATAGGATGGATAAAGAAACTGTGGTATATATACACAATGGAATATTACTCAGCAATAAAATAGAATAAAAGTATGGCATTTGCAGGTAAATAGATGGAGTTGAAGAATATCATGCTAAGCAAAGTAAGCCAATCCCAAAAAAACAAATGCTGAATGTTCTCTCTGATAAATGAATGCTGATCCATAAGGGGAGGGGACATGAGAAGAATGGAAGAACTTCGGTCAAAGGGGAGGGAGAAAGGAGGAGGGAGGAGGCAAGGGGACAGTAAAGATGGTTAAATAAGATGAACATCATAGCCCTAGCTTTATGTATGACTGCATATATGATATGATTCTACATCATGTACAACCAGAGACATGAAAAGTTGTGCTTCATCTGAATCATTGAATCAAAATGCATTCTCCCATTATGTATACTTAAGTAGAATATTTTTTTTTTTTTAAAAAAAGTGTTATCTTCAAGCATTTGGGCAGTCCTGGGAAAATGCAAGTAGAAGTGTTAGTATGAGTCAAGTTTTTCAGGTCATTTGCACATGTTACTGCCTCATAATTATCAATAATTTAATAAAAGTCTTCTTTTCCTTCTAAAAAAAAAAGAATATCTAGAGAACTAGCAAATAATTATTTTGGGGTGTGTCTATGAGGCTGTTTCCAGAGATTAATAATGCAAGAACCTGAGAGGAGTAAGCGGGGAAGATCTACTATATATGTAAAAAAGCATCATCCAGTTGAATGGAAGCTGAGATAGACTAGAACAAAACAGAAAAGGGGGAATTATTAGCCTGTCTCTCATCTGAAGCTGGGATATACCCTTCTTTCCTTTGAAATTGGAACTCCAGGCTATTTGGCCTTTGGGCTCCAGGGCATATACCAGAAGACCTCAAGTCTTCAAACCTTCAGACTTGGAGCAACATTATCAGCATCCCTGTGTCTCCAACTTACAGAGAGCCTGGGTGGGACTTAGCCACTATGAATTGTGAGTCAATTCCCCTAAATTTATGGGTATTTATATATATACATACATATATGAATATATAAATAGATCCTACTAGTTTTTTCTCTATGAAGAGCTCTGACACAATTACATCAGGTGTTAGAGAACCTCCTTTTCTCCTGGCATCAAGTTTTGGTGAAGAAACAAAAGAGATGAAAGATCTCTACAATGAAAACTAAAAAACATTAAGGAAAGAAAATAAAGACCTCATAAAATGGAAAGATGTTCCATGTTCTTTGATAGGCAGAATATTGTCAAAATGGCCATATTACCAAAAGCGATATACAAATTTAATGCAATTCCTATTACAATTCCAATGATGTTCTTCATAGAAATAGAAAAGACAGTCATAAAATTCATTTAGAAAATCAAGAGGCCCAGAATAGCCAAAGCAATCCTTGGCCGGAAATGTGAACCAGGAGATATCACAATACAAGACCTTAAATTATACTGCAGAACTATAGTAACAAAAACAGCTTGGTATTGGCACCAAAACAGATATGAAGACCAATGAAACAGAATAGAAGACACAGAGACAAACTCACATAAATACAGTTATCTTTGAGAGGCTGAGACAGGAGAATTGCAAGTTCAAAGCCAGCCTCAGCAACAGCAAGGCGCTAAGCAACTCAGTGAGACCCTGTCTCTACATAAAACACAAAATAGGGCTGGGGATGTGGCTCAGTGGTCGAGTGCCCCTGAGTTTAATCCCTGGTACCAAAAAAAAAAATAAATACATACATACATACATACATACATACATACATACATACATACAGTTATCTCATATTACACAAAGGTGCCATAAACATAGATTGGAGGAAGATAGCCTCTTCAACAAATAGTGCTGGGAAAACTGGAAGTCCATATGTAGCAGAATGAAATTGAGCCCTTATATCTCACCCTGCACAAAACTCAACTCAAAGTAGATCAAAGACTCTGAGCCTCCTAGAAGAAAATGTAGGCCCAACTCTCCTTCATGTCGGCTTAGGAATTGACTTTCTCAAGACACTTAAAGTGTAAGAGGTAAAATCAAGAATCAACAAATCAGATGGTATCAAACTTAAAAGCTTTTTTACAGCAAAGGAAACAACCAAGAAAATGAGGAGAGAGCCTACATATTGGGAGAAAATTTTTGCCACCTGCACTTCAGACAGAACACTAATCTCCAGGATATATAAAGAACTCAAAAAACACCAAAAAGAAAAAGAAAAAAATCAATAAAGGGCAAGGGAACTGAACAGACACTTCACAGAAGAAATACAAATGGTCAAAAAATATATGAAAAAATGGTGAATTTCTCTAGCAATTAGGAAAATGCAAATTAAAACCACATTGAGATCCCATCTCACTCCAGTCAGAATGGCAATTATCAAGAATACTAGTAACTATAAATGTTGGCAAGGATGTGGGAGAAAAGGTACAAATGTATCCAAGTCCCTTACAGTGCTGGTGGGACAGCAAATTGTTGCAACCACTTTGGAAAGCAGTATGGAAATTCCTCAGAAAACTTGGAATGGAACTACCATTTGACCCAATTATATCACTCCTCAGTATATAACCAAAGGACTTAAAATCAGCATACTATAGTGATACAGCTACATCAATGTTTATAGCAGCTCAATTCATTATAGCTAAGCTATGGAATCGATCTAGGTGCCCTTCAACAGATGAATGGATAAAGAAAATGAAGTATATATACACAATAGAATATTACTCAGCCATAAAGAAAAGTGACTTTATGACTTTTGCCAGTAAATGGATGGATCTGGAGACTATCATGCTAAGTTTAATAAGCCAATCCCAAAAACCAAAGGCCAAATGTTCTTTCTGATATGTGGGTGCTAACACACAATAAGGGGACAAGGAAGAATAGTAGTTTAGTAGATTAGACAAAAGGGAATAAGGGAAGGGAGGGAAATGGGAACACAAAAGATAGTAGGATGAACTGAACATCACTTTCCCATGTTCATATATGATTACACCACCAATGAAGCTCCCCATCATGTACAACCTCAAGAATGGGATCCTAATTAGAATAAGTTACACTACACATGTGTATAATATGTCAGAATACACTCTACTGCTATGTATATCTAAAAAGAACAAATTATAAAATTGGGGGTAAAAGTTTCCATGTAGAGCACATCCCTAGTTTAACCTGGCCTCTCTGAACCTACTCCTAAACACCTACTCCTCCTTCTACATGGGAGAAGGAGAAATTTGCGACATCTGAAGGATGATTTAAGCATAATTGGCTAAGCGAGGCCTCTCCTCCAGTCCAATTTCCTTTTGGAGACCCATCAGCCTGTAGGAAGCACACATTCTGCTCTAGTCTCCTTTACGGCTGTCTGACAGCATCAAGTTCTGCCTTTGAGAGATGCCTATAGCTGTTCACTGCCAATTGCAACCGGACTCAACTTGTCCCATTCCTGAGATCAATATTAGGAAGTCCATATTAATCAGTATTTTGGTATGCTTGGCTTCTCTATTAATTGGTTTAGATTTAACAAGTGAATATAATAATATAATAATGAACATAATAGGTATAATAGCTCCCTTACTCTCTAACATTAGAATCTAAAAATATTACTGACATAAAATGTTCAATACATTAATCATATGTCCTATCATTTCTAGCCTATTGACCACACTATTTCGTCCATTTGAAATAACATCCTCATGTTTTTTAACTCAGTCAATATTCATGTATTCTTTTTTTTTTTTTTTAATATTTTTTTTTAGTTGTAGATGGACACAATGTCTTTATTTTATTGCTTTGTATGTGGTGCTGAGGATCGAACCCAGGGCCTCACGCATGCGAGGCAAGCGCTCTACCACTGAGCTACAATCCCAGCCCCAATATTCATGTATTTTTTATAACTCAGTTTAACAATTATTTTTTCTGAGAAGATTTCTCCTACATTTCTCCTAAAGATTTCTTTACCAAGAGAGTTTGCATAGCCCATATCATACAGCTAGCAGAACGTACCACCATCCTTCCTTTACTTATTTGTACTTTATACTACATAATATGCTCCCCCAGGTCTGTATGCATCGTCAGAATTTAGCAGAGTACTTTACATAATAATTAGATGAATAAGTGGAAAACTGATGCATGAATGAAAATGAAAAAGTGACAAACCATACTAAAGGATGTCAAACTGAAAAAAACAAATCTAAAAACGAAATTACAGATGTTTCTTCTCATTGTCTCAAGGCAAAGAAGAAAACAGCAGCTAATGTAAGTGTTTGCTGTGCTAGAAAAAACATTTAGTAATTTTCTAGAGAATTAACTATTTGTTGAACAATTATATTGTTAAGAAAATGCAAAACATGTTTGTTTAACTAAGTTTAACTAAACCTACCTAAAAAAAGAAGAAATTAAAGTTCACCTCCAACATTTCTATTAAAAAAAAAAATCCCTCTAAGTTTTTCCTAATTATTATCTTTTCAGACTAAGACAATACTCAATTATAAAATTACAACCAAATCCAGGAACATGTCATCAGACCTTGCTTTTTACAAAAATATTTTCCTCATTAACCTGACTCCAGCATCTATTGATATGTGTGAAGAAAGATATCTAAATCAAACTTTGTAATAAATTCTGACTTAAATAATTTTCAAATGTCAAAATGTAACTAAAAGCACTGACACTCACGTTTAAGTGTAAAATGGGCCTTGCTGCATCTGAAAACATTTTACTTATTTTGACCACTCCAGTTAAAATTTTAATTTTAGAATCCTGTAATTCTCCAAAATTTTCTGGAAGCAATTCAGTAAATCAAATTTCCTAACCCAAAATTACATACAGGATGAAGCAAGTATAATAAATATGGCCAAAATTTGTTAAAGGTTACAAGTATCACAAAATCCTATGAATTATAATTTACTTTGAACCTGTATACAGACATTGCCTTCTTGTAAAATGCTTTTGCCATAGTACTCTATTTAAATAATTTAATAATTTTATTTATAACAATGTATAATTATATTTATAATTATTTATTATTGTTCAATAATTTTAATAAATTATTTTAAAATTACTTCAGTAAATTAACAAACAGATGACTTTACCAATTTTACTTACATGTTTTGAGATTCTTGGCTTACTGAAGAAACAGAATCATATCCCTCTACTGGAGTAGGAACTCTTTCTGATAACAAACTTGTCTAAAAATTAACAGATTGATTTATATTATTCATTTTCTTATTGATAGCACCAGTTACAAGATCTCTTGTGCAGCATCTTTATTTGTGCTTAATGTGCTTAAATTGTTACCCTGAAAACTTATTTTATTGTTGAGCATCATATAAAGGATTTCATAAATGAGTATATAAAAAGAGGTTAAAAGACCTCTTAGTAATCCACTTAATACATATATACTGTACAGTTATTGCTACATTATGTTCTCCACTATCCATAACAAAACACAGCTTTCCTCCAAAAATGTCTCAGAAGTAAGTTCCAAAGAAGAATGTTATGCTATGCAAACAGAATTTATCTAAAATAACTTCTATCAGAGGAAAACACTTTGTAGTACTCTATTAAGGCTCAGAAACTTGTTCTACTGAGAGAGGAAATAATGAAGTCCTCCTGTGTCAAATCAAGAAGCTTTGCATCCCCTGAATACTCTGATACTAAATAAGTCAAATGTGATGCCCCAAATATTTTCTCCATAGTGTGATACTACAATGATGCCTATATCCAAAATAAAAATTTGCAGGTAGAAAACCAGAAGCTTAAAAATACTTACCTTCTTCCATGCTTTTGCTATAGATTCATGCAAACTATAAGGCAGTAACACTTGTAAGCCTTCACATGTGCCATATATTTGACGACATACAGAGATAAAAGCTCCTTTAACCACAGGCAACATTTCTGATCCAGAAAAAATAGAAATATCTTCATCAAGAAGTTTCTTCGAAAACTGGGCAATTATATGAGCACCTGTAGGACTAAAGGGTGACACTTACAAGTGATTCCAAGGTCATATAATCTTAACTTCATAAAGTACTACCAAAAAATATACCATGTCACAAAAACTCATTTGCTTAATTCCTTTTAGTCATCCTCCAGCTTCCTGCTACATGTCAAGCACATGTCAGACCCATGTACAGATGTCTAATAATGAGAGCTGCTTCAATGGAATAGAGGAAAGACTATCCAGGTAGGAAAAAAGAAACAAAACTATAACACATTAAAAAGGTTATAGATGTCATGTGGTCTGGGCCATATATTAAGGTATTCTTGAATTTACAGTGAGAACATAATACTAAATTCTTCATTCTTAGCACTGTTGATACATATTCCATCCCATTACCAGGACTTAGTTCCCTATCTCAAGAGCTGAGTCATTTTTATTAGGAATAATAGATACATAACAATAATAGATAAAAATGTTTATAATGTGCCAGGCATTGCTCAAATTAAAATTCAAACAGTACCTTGCAGAGCATTAAGTTGTTGTTATTTAGGCCACCATTTTCTTTTTGTCAATGTCAATGAGAGTATTTATTACTTTCGTTAATTGTTTCACCATTGTGTCATTTAACTTATTTTTTCTATTTCTCCATATTTCCTATAAGATGATATAGATTTAGAGGCTTAATTAGATTTAAGGTTTTTTTTTATTTAAGTCATTTTATTACTCTTTCTCTTTAGGTTCACAGGTGCTGTATGCCTCCTATTTCACAAAGCACATTTCTGTTTGTCCTAATTTTTGTGATGTTAAAAATCAGCTGGTCAGGGGCTGGGGTCATAGCACAGTGGTAGAGCACTTGCTAGCATGTGTAAGGCACTGGGTTCAATTCTCATCACCACATATAAAAAAACAGATTCACTGACAACTAAAAACAAAAATTGTTTAAAAAAATCCATTGGTCAGATGGTATTAGTCCTCCAGTTGGAAGTCCTTACCATCAGTTTTTCATCTAATGATTTTAGCAACTATTGATGATCCTTTTCTAGACCCACCAATTCATTAGGGATTATCAAATATGATTTTTTTCTAATTAGAGCATTTCCTTTGCATTTACTAACTAGAATTCTTCTATGAAGAAATTTTCCTCAGTAACTTGTTACACTAAAATACAATCTGTACAGGAAAGGTTGGAAAAATACTTTATCAATTTGCAAAGTAATGAGTTGGTGCCAATAGCAACCTTACAAATAACTGAAAAAGTCCATTTTCTGCCTGAATTTTTTTTTGTTTAGTATGTTTTTAAACCCATGCATTTTTATGTATTGATATATTTTGATCACTTTTTGATACTCAAATTATTCATCTTTGAAGACAATAAGAGGTCCCTTCTGGTTAGCTCCTAGGTATTTCTGACGCTCTCCAATTGATCTCAGATAGCCTCCTTGCTTTCTAGAATGGAAAGATATCTCAGGATCATCTTGCACATTTCCTGGCCCAGACAAGAATCAGTCATTTCTTTGGGGATTTCTGCCTCTTCTTAAAACAAGGAGATAGAGATAAACCACAATACAGTTTCTACCTCACTGTTAAGGCCTTTTCAGTGGCAATGCTATGAAAATGTAGCCTTTAAAGAAGAAAAAAAATAAGTTCATAATTATATTTCAATAAAGAATTGAATATTCAGGGTTTTTATTTAGCTTCTTCAATTTCATATTTTTTTCTCTTATGCCAAAAATCTTAGTTCCTTATCATTTTTCCTTATGTTACTTATTTTATTCTAAAATTGTGCATAATTTAATATAATATCAATATTACTTCTAAACATATACTAAATGTAGTTACAATTACTTTGAAAATTTTTTTTAGTTGTAGATGGACACAATATCTTTATTTACTTATTTATTCATTTTTTATGTGGTGTTGAGGATCGAACCCAGTGCCTCATGCATGTGAGGCAAGCACTCTACCACTGAGCCACAATCCCAGCCCCCAAAATTTTTTATCTTAGAATATATCCACAAGAAATGTTCAATAAAAATTAGATCACTTGAACTAATTTTCTCTCTGCATGAGTATATCACTTATTGTTTAATAAGTTTACTTATCAATTTATTTTGTAGTTTTTAAAAATAGTAACTTCTTTTTAATTTGTTAGACATTTACTACCTAAAACAACTACATGATTCCAAAGTCAAATGTATATATAAAATCAATGTATACTCCCATATATTTTCTCTCCATTCATATTTCTCCTCATTCTTCTCTCCAACTACTTTCATCAGTTTTTAGTTTATTCATTCACAATTCCCTTTTGAAAAATACAAAAATGATTTATATTCATATGCTCTTCTATTATACAAAAGGGAGCACTCAGTAATAGTCTTCTGCAATTTTTTTTCATTTAACAATATATCCTTAAGGTAAGAACACAGAACTTCACAAAAAATATTGCTAACTCCTTTTTTATGCTAGCTGTTCAATGCTCTACTGTGTAAGCCTAACGGAATAAATAGCTATTTGTTACTGTACTTTTGAAATGATTCTAGTCTTTTACTAATTATCAGAACATCTTCTTTCAATTGCACAATGAAGATTCAGAAAACAATCCTTTGTGATATCTTGTGACTTATTTTTTTAACTTAAATGTGAGGGAGATTCTCTTTAAAAAAGAACTTACAAATGATAAAGTGATAAAATTGATGTCATGAATATTAATGTTTATATAGAAACAAAAATTTCAATGCATTAAATAAGAGAAATTCATGACAAAGTAAGGTTGGTTTCCTATTTTTTTTTAAAGTTAGATTTCACTAAAAGATAGAAAACATACACTCTCTTCACAAATACTAAAATTCAAAAAATTAAGGATTTTTCAGAAGGCATAAGAACCTGGAAAATAGAAAAACAAGGAGTAACTAAGAATCCATAAAATCTCAGCTGGCCTCAGTGTGAAAGATATAATCAAGCTAATTTATTTCATAAAACCTCTCAAAAAAACCTCAAAACTTGGTGGTAATAAATTATCACTGAAATGAGGGGTAATAGTGGAACTGAAAATAGTGTAGCTGAAAAGAAAATGGAAAATAAAAGCTTAAGAATGAGTCTGACCTCCACATTCTCTTTCATACTTCATGTAGCTACCCCAATGTGGTTCCTGGGAGTTGGAGATGAAGAAGCAGAAGAGGGTAGAAATGCTCTACAGGATTAAATCAAAATTTATATGCTAAAACTTGAAATCTATCACCATTTCCACCCAGCCTCCTTCTCCTGAAAGGATTGTGCTCTTCAGGCAGCTAACTATAAGAAGTTTCTCTATGGAATTCTACAGAACACAAGTAAAACCAAAGATTCAACATAATGCCACAGCAAGGTTCCCCTACAGTAAAGCCCACAAATGACAATTTCCACTTTCTTATACAGTTTTCAAACAGCTCTCTACTTCCTTTTAAATATACAAATAAAAGTCTAAAAGACAGAGATTAAGACAATGAATGCTAAAGGCAATTTGGAAGAAAAAGGATGAGAGATGAAAACTTCATTACCCTTAGAGGTAAAAGAATATTTTACTGGGGCTAAGGCTATAACTCAGTGGTAGAGCACTTGTCTCCCACATGTGAAGCATTGGGTTTGATCCTCAGCACCACATAAACATAAATAAAGAAAGATATTGTGTCCACCTACAACTAAAAAAATTTTTTAAAAGAAATTATAAAAAGAAGAATATTGTACTAATAAACCAAGAATAAGATAAAATGATAAGAATTGTTTTTTAAACAATACAAGTTAAATGAAAAACTCAGATTTAATGGAAGGGCTGGAAAGCAAAGTGGAGGCATTTCCCAGTGAGTTAAAAAAAGAAAAGTCAAAAAGGGATAGAAAATATTACAGATAAATCCAAATCCAAACAAAACAAGTTTTAGAGAAAACAGAGGACAAGAAATACAATTACTTCTCGTAATTTAAAAAACATAAACTTCAGATTAAGAATGTTCATCAAGTAAATAAAAGTAAAATATCAAGAAACATCATAAAATTTCAGAACAGTAATAGCCAAGAGAAAACCAAAAGCTTCCATAAAGGAAGAAAAAGGAGCTATCCCATACGGATGATAAATGGTGCCATGCATGAGACCCAGGAACAATTAGCCCTGAAGAAAGTAGTCGGGAGTCTCAAAAACAGATGTCTTTAATTAAACTGACAGAATTTTTTTATATTTAAGCATACTCAGAGAAGATTTAATAAAATAAGAAAGACCATGTGAATAACTCAGCATTGCAAAGGAAGTTAAAACTTGGGCCAAGAAACAAAAAAGAAAAGAAATTCATTAACATCAAGGGAGTGGGGTAGTTGTGAAAGCAGGACAAGTAATAACTGTATACTACATGGCTCAGCTGTGAAGAGTGTTCACAACAATAAGAATACAGGATAACTGTACCACAGCATTGCTCTGAGCGGGTAACTAGGTGTGTATGCATGTGTGTGATAAAAGGCCACAGAAATATATATAAATTGAAGTAAGTAAATGGTTAATACTTAAACCTTTAAAAAATCAACTAGTAATAAGCACATTATTTGATAATAAAGAGATTAAAAAATAAATGCACTCCTAAAACAGCTGAAAACAGTCACCTCTGGAGAATTCTGCTTCTCAGGCCTTATATGTTTACTGTTTGCATATGCAACTATGAGTTAGTGAAAACTGAAATTAAAAGGGCAAATGATATGAAAAGAAAATTTACTATCAAGGAAATGAAAATGGCTAACAACCATTTCTCCACAGGAATAATATGATGCTCAAACTCAGAAAGAGTCAGGTAAATATGGATCAAAAGAAAGTCTTTCACTCATCAGGTTGCCAAAACATTCATAAACTGATTGTGCAGTCCTGGCAAGAATATGAAAAGAAGGGCACTCCTCTTTCTTTTCATAGATTGCTGGCAAGAAGTAAATATTGAAAAGTAATATAGTACTCTATATATTGAAAAGTGATATGTCAGGAACTTTAAGACTTAAAATGCCCTCTGACCCACAGATATCACTTTCAGGGATGATCCTACTGAAATTAAAAATGCCAGCACATAAGACATAGATAAAAGCACAGGAAACCTTTTATTTTTCTTATTAATTGACACAACGAATAATTTTGTTCAAAATAATCTGTGCAAAACAGTATTTGGTAATGATAGCATATGAAAAAATGAATGACAGCAATGTAGTAACGGCGAGGAATTAGGAGCACTCTTATAAGGGCCTCATACTTCTGTATTACAAATGATCCTTTGAATAGTGTTATTTGAAAGAGGGCTTAACACAACTAAAACAATATAATTGTTAATTACAACTAATTCTGTTGTAAATGTGTATTACAAACTTAAGGGCAACCACTAATTAGAGTGGCAAAAAGAATGGTAACTGATATGCTAAGAGAAGAGAAAAATTAAATTACAAAATGTTCAATCAAATGAAGATAAGGCAGAAAAAATAGAACACATAAAAAGAAACAAGGGTAACAAAAAGAGAACAGTAACAAATTTGATAGACACCAAATCCAATTAAATCAATAATTATCAATGTTCTAATTACAGCAATTTTAAGAAAAACATATCAGAGTGGATTAAAAAAACAAGACCAAACTGAATACTGCCTATAAGAATCCTACTTTAAATAAAGACACAAATATATTAAAATAATGGAGAAAATATATACCATGCTAACCATAAATATCTGTTTACTTCAAACAAACTGACTTCAGAGCAAAGAAAATTATCAGAGGACAAAGGAGGAGTCAAATTTCCAAGAAGACAGTAACAACCCTTAATATGTATGTACCCAACAACAAAGCATCAAAATTTGTAAAACAAAAAATTGATACAGCTTCAGGGAGAATTAGATGAAATTCCATAATATATCTGGAGATTCCAACACTCCTCTACCAATAATTGATAAATTCAGCAGGAAGTCAATGAGGACAGAGCTGAACTGAACATCAGCAACTGAATATTACTAACATCTATAGACTATCCAACAATAGTAAAATATACATTATATAAGCTCACATAGAACATATCACAATTTTAGGCTACAAAATATATCTTAAAAGAATGGAAATTATAGGGGCTGGGATTGTAGCTCAGCGGTAGAGCGCTTGCCTCGCATGCGTGAGGCCCTGGGTTCGATCCTCAGCACCACATACAAAGCAATAAAATACAGACATTTAAAAAAAAAAAAAAAAAAAAGAATGGAAATTATAAAAAGTACACTCTCAGACCTATAAAAAACAAATGGATTGACAAAATCTCATGAGAAAGTTTAAGATATTTTAAACTAAATGGAAAATTAAAATAAAACTTAGCAAATTTGTGGGATTTAGTGGTAGAACATGTGCTTAGCATGTTCTAGGTTTAATGTTCTAGGTTTAATCCCCAGCATCCAAAAAATAAACAAACTGGAGAAATGGAGCAAAAGCAGTGCTTAGAGGGAAATTTACAATATTAAATACATATATTATAAAAGACCTAAACTCACTCATCTAAGCTTCCACCACATATAGCTGGCAAAGGAAGAATAAATTAAATCCAAAGTAAGTAGAAGGAAAGAAATAAGAACTTAAAAAATCAATAGTATTAGGGCTGGGGTTATGGCGCAGTGGTAGCGTGCTCGCCTAGCACGCAGGAGGCACTGGGTTCGATCCTCAGCACCACATAAAAATAAAACAAAGCTATTGTGTCCACCTACAACTAAAAAATAAATATTTAAAAAAAAAATCAATAGTATTAAAAACAAGAAAGCAACAGAGAAATCAGCAAAACTAAGAACTAGCTTTTTCAAAATAACAGTAAAATTGATAAGCTTCTAGTTAAGTTACCTAAGGGAAAAAGACAAAAGACATGAATTACTAATATCAGAAATGAAAGAAGGGCCATCACTACTGATCCCATAGGTATTAAAAAGATAAGGAAATATTATAAACTATGCCACAAATTCACTAAAATTAGTAAGTAACCAATTCCTTGAAAGACACAATCTGCCAAAACACACAAGAGAAATAGTATAAATAGACTTATATCTACTAATGAAACTGAATCAATAAGTAATAGAAACAGAAAACCACTCTAATTAGCTAACTGGCAAATTCTATCAAATATTTAAGGAAAAAATTATACTAGTTCTCTACAATGCTTTCCACAAGATAAAAGTACAAGGACTAATTCCTAATTTGCAAAACCAGAATTCCATTAATATTAACCCTGACAAAGATATTACAAAGACTAGAGCCTGATATCTTTCATAAACATGGCCAAATTCCTCAGTAACTACTGACATCTACTGGCAAACCAAAACTAACCATTATTCACCAAAACCAAGTGGGATTTCTTCTAGGTAGATAAAGATATTTGACATCCCAAAATCAATTAATGTAATTCACTACACCAGTAGGGTAAAGAAGAAAAAGAACATTTACTGTAGTGTTATTTATGTAGGAAAAAATCTTCTGGACACAATCTTATGTCTATTAACAGGGAAAATGAATAAATTACAAAAAACAAAAACAAAAAAACAAGAAAAAGCATAATACAGCTATTACAAATGTTTCATTCTGCATTCAGGAAAATGCTCATAGTTACATATATCAAATTGCAGGGTAATGTTTATAATACATTTTATAAAGAGGAGAAAAAAATACACATTTATATGTGTGTATGTCTGAGGCATCACATCATCATATACACAAAATCCAGAAGCCTTAATACCAAAAGGTGACCACTGGTTACCTGAAAACCTAGAACTAGGTCAATGTAGAGAAGGAAGAGAAAAACTAGTTTCTCCTTTGTGCACCTTGGATTTGACTTGAACTAATCATGGGTGGCTTTGGAAGTATGTTTAAGAGGAAGTTCCTGGGAGCATATGAGAAGGGGAGAAGTTCCCATGTGGAATGAAGATCCCTATTCTCACTTTGAAAAAAAGATCATTTTAAAGATCAGTTAGCATTTTATTAGTGGCTGATTAGGAAACCTAACTGTACCTGCAATAGTCATCCAGATTTAAAATGTAGGCACATACCTTTCTTCCTCAGAAGAATTCACATTTTCTCCATAAAGAAGTAAAATAAGTCCTTCTTCTACAGAAGCAATTCTTGCCAAGATATCAGCTATATGAATTAAAGCTGTTTCAGAGCAATTTGGAGTTGTCTATACAATAAAAAGATAAGACAAATCATATAATTTTATGATATATCGAGGGTAGTATGTAGTCTAATAAAGTTATATTACCACAACAAAAAAAATATTTAATGATTTGTTTGGTTGTGAAAATAATATGACTGAATTAAATGTATCATTAGATTACATTCTTTTACCAGCACAGCTGATGAGGCAAATAAGTTCAGGTTTTTCACCCAAACCAGTTACTGAAAATTGCTACTCCTATTATATTTTTTATGTAATTCTGCTTAACAAACATACTAGCTCCTGGGTTCCTATATATCCAATATAATTATATTACATATGGATCTAACACACTGTCATCCTATCTAAAAAATATCATCACTTCATACATTGATTGAATCAAGAATGTAAATCTGAATAGGGACAGCCAATTCATGGGTCAACAAATAGTCAGGAATGTCACCCAGGAAGAAAACAAACCAGACCAACCATATTTACTCACTGTTTCCTTTAAATGTTGAGTAGTAAAATGCCCTTGCCAAAACATAGCAAAATAGCACAAAACAAATAACAAAACCTAGAGAACTATGTTAATGCTAGAGTCCATCTATAATAATTTCTGTTCTTTGCAAAGTCTGCTTAAATTTCTTCATACTTTCATGGATGCCAATGTGCATGTTCTCTACAATAAATTTTAAAATATGTATGTCATAACTAATACAGTAATAGATTTGGTAGGATAGCTTAACAAATGATGAGTCTGGTATATTCCCTAAAAATATACAGGAATATCCACCCAATTATATTTAGTCTTACTTTTCATGTTAAATATCTTTCTTAAACAACTTTACTTAGAGTACTTTTGTTCTCTAATGTTTGTATAGATTGTCTTTCATTTACATATACCTATCCATGAGAATACATGCATTCTTTCTCACACACACACTTTTTCTTTGGAACTTTATGTTCCTCATTTGAAATATTTTTATTCAAAGGTCTACCTCACCTGTGAGAATATACAGTTCTTAAAGGCAATAAATGTGTCTTATTCACATCTATATTTTTAGTACAAGCAATGACATAGTAGTGATTGGGTGATAATAAATGTCTTCAATTAGATATTAAATGTAAATGTGCCACAGGACTGATCCTGCTATCAAGAATAAATTCAAATGTAAGTACAATTACAGAAGTATATAACATGGGAATATAGAAAAACAAACACCTTAGTTTGGGAGATTAAGGGATAAAATATGGTCTAAAGAGACGAATTTTTCATGTGAACTGTTTAACATTTTCCAGGGTAAGAAGAAAGCATACAAAGATAGGAAGGTGTGATAACCTAATACAGAATATGCAAGTGGATTATTGTAACTAGTACATACAATAAAGACAATGGGACAAAAACAAAATAAAAACTTGGTAAATACCAAATTAACATTTTTAAAATTTATCCAGAGAAAACAATAAGGAGGAAAGTTTGTGACAGACTGACGTGTGGGTGACATGAATCCAGCAAAAATACTACAAAACAGATATGAAAAGGCAAGAACAATTTTTAGTCTACTGATGCACTATAAAAGTCATTTTCTAGAAGCTTAAGTCATAGAAGCAGAGGGACACATTGCACAGATAGCAGGACTAGTAAGGGCACCAACTCTACCACTTGTTAAATGCCTGACCTCGAGCAAGTCACTTCCTTCAGTCTCAGTTGTGAAAAAATACACACTGTAAGGGAGCATACATTGCGAACTATAAAGACACTATATTCAGCTCTGGAATTATATATAAGCTTTCTCTTTTTTTTTGGTA
>PVHX01019623.1:0-33996 GCA_004024805.1 Geosciurus inauris
AGAAGACATAGCAATGCTAAATCCTAGACATGGAAAAGAATTCAAAGAACATGAAGCAGCAAAACTTGATATATCTAAAAGGAGAAATGAACATTTCCACTATTAGAGTTGGAGACTACAATACTCCTCTTTCGGTAATTGACAGACAAGTAGAAAAATTCATTAGAAATAACCTAGATGTGAACAATTTTATTCTATCGTGACCCATGACCAAGTGACATTTAGAGAGCACCACAACAACATTCAATAACAACAAATAAAAATCCTTTTCAAAAGTACATGGAAAGTCCTCCAAAACAGATTTATAAGGGGCTATAAATAAAACCACCCCAAATTTAAAAGGATGAAAACTACATAAAATGTGCTCTATGACATGTAACTAAAGCAGATTAGAAAAGTGAAATAAAACTGTCTTTACTTTCTTTAAGACTTAAAATGCACACACAAAAAATCTTAAGTTTGAGAGAAAGACTTCTAATAAAAATGTTTTAGTAAAGCTGTTGAATAGAAGATCAATACATGTGTCAGTATTTAAAGTTTATGTTTCAAAAATACAATTGGATTTTTATATTTCAGTAAAGATTAAAAACACATAAAAATTGAAGGTATGAATTATATATAAACAATATAAAAAGATATTGAGAAACTCCCTAAATATTTAGAATTTAAACATAATAGTTGTATAAGACTTGTGAATAAGGAGAGAGCTCAAGGGACATTAGAAAATATTTTAGCCTGTACAATATTAAAACAGGAGATCAAAATATGTAAGATGTAGTTCAAATAGTACATAGAAATTAATATATTTACATGCTTTATTAAAAAAGATAACACGTCTAACATCAATGCTCTAAGCTTCCACTTCAACTACCCTCAATGAAAAAGAAAAAAAAAGGAGAGAATTTGTACAAATAAGATGAAACTTATAATGGTAAGAAAGGACAGAATTATCTGGAAATAAATAAACAATAAAGAAAATTAATAAAATCAAAAGCTGGCTCTGCATCAAAATGAGAAAATATTATGACATATAAATACAAATGAATAGAAATTTATAATGCTTGAATTGTTTCTACATCAATGTATTTCCAAATAGCCTTCTATTTCCTGAACTGCAACATGAATACCACACTGGAATTTTCATTTCTGTCTAAATTTGTATTATTCCCCATATTGGCACCTACCTCCTATAAAATACTGCATAGAATTTTTTAGATTATTGGCAAAGGACATTTGCACATGTTTTGATTGAATTCCCGAAGTATCCCTATGAACTCGGTAAGGCAAGTCATATTGTGTGAAGTTTATGGGGAAAACTGTAAGGCTTAGAAAACTTAAGTGACATTTTCAAAGTAAAGAGCTGGTAACTAGAAAAGACTCAATACTGGTCCTCAATACCAGGCATCATTCTCTTCTTATTTCACTGAGTGGTGAAATTATCCTGGCCATTTAAGCCAGCTCAGTGAATCTTTACTGAGAATCTGCCATATGCCCAGGACTATAAATGTATTTTAAGGGAAGCCCAGAAAATACTCTTTATTCTATATATTGTTAAAGTTTAACTGAATTTTACACAAAATGAGTGGGAAGATGGTGGGAAAGAACTTTCTACAAGGACAAAGAAAGCCCGCCCAAGGGCTCTTTTTCATTCATTGACTTATTTTTCTTTTCTTTGTATAATTTAATGCATAACGGATTAATCTGACAAATATGTTGACCTAAAGAAGTCAGGCACATAAAGTATATTTTATATGATTATTTTTATATTAGATTGTAAAACAGGCAAAACTAATCAAAGTGAGGAGAATAGGTTAACTATGGGTTAAATATGGGCTGAAAGATGATAAGATGGGGTTCTGATAGCTGGCAACATTCTGTGTCTGAACTAGGTGTTGGCTATCAGGGCATATTCATCTGCAAAAGGCTTTTGATGAATACATTCATCAAAAATTTAAAGATCTGTGTACCTTCCTATATATCAATTTTATACTTTAGTTTAAAAAGTCTATAAAACTTGTTTTTGTAATCAACAGACCGGATAAACCTTTAGGTAAACATTAAGAATATACACCTACACACACACACACACACATATATATATACATGCATACATACATAATATATATATACTATATATACACAATATATATACAATATATTTTAATCTATAGTAGCAAGAATGAAAGAGGGAATACAACATAGTTCCAAAAAATTCAAGAAATGAACATGTAAACAAATGTCATCAAGTTCCAATAAAGGAATACTACTCAATAATATGGCTAGATATGTACTTCAGTACTTCATTTGCCTAGCATGTGAAGGGCCATGGTTCAATTACCAGTAAAGAAAAAATAAAAAATTAATAATATAGATGAGTCTCAAAAACATTATTTTGAGCAAAAGAATACATATGTAAGAGTATATATGACATATTATTCCTCTAGAAAACAAAAATATTATTTTTAGTACCCTAAATAGATCAGTTGTTGGCTAAAAGTCAACTTGAATGAGGGACTGATGGAAAAGGGGCCTGAGAGAATGTTTTGGGATGATGAAATGTTTTGGGTTTCTCTGGGGACTGCCCAGGTACATATATGTCAACACTCATAGGACTACACTCTTAAAGTAGGTATATTGTAAATAATACAATTTATTTTATGTTTAAATGAGAAATTAAAGACAGTTTTGTAGAAAGAGAAAATTACATGATTTTTTAATAGCACAATAAATGAATTGCTTCTAGACTTGATATACTTTATTGATATTATCCTTACTATAATTATTGTGTTTCCTATATTATATTTCAAAACAGATGACTGCTTATAATCTTTAGTAAAGGACATCATGAAATAATTTACATTTAATGTTTGTTTTGTTGACAAAAAGTAATTGTACATATAAGTGGGGTTGTTGGATATTTCCATACATGTACAGTGTACACTGATTCTATCAAACCAACCAACCTCCTATTTTCAGTGTACACTGATTCTATCAAACCAACCACACCCACACCCACTAATTTCCCTTTCTCTTATAATCACTATTCTATTTTCAGATTGACTCCACATTTTACACAAATGAGAGAATATGTAGTACTTATTTTTCTGTGCCTGATTAATTTCTTTTAATATAATGTCCTCCAGCTCCATCCATTATTCTACAAACAAGAGGATTTCATTCTTTTTTTTTTTTTTGATACCAGGAATTGAACTCAGGGATACTCGACCTCTGAGCCACATCCCCAGCCCTGTTTTGTGTTTTTTATTTAGAGACAGGGTCTCACTGAGTTGCTTAGTTCCTAGCCTTTGCTGAGGCTGGCTTTGAACTCATGATTTTCCACTCTCAGCCTCCCAAAGTGCTGGGATTATAGGCGTGTGCCACAACGCCCGGCTGAATTTCATTCTTTATGACTGAAAAATATTCTACTCTCTGTATGTCTGTATACATACACATATATACACACATACATATGCATATCACATATTGTTTATCTATTCATCTGTTAATGACCATCTAGGTGATTCCATATTTTAGCTAATTCGAATGGTACTGCAATAAACAAAGGAGTGCAGGTATCTCATAATTATGCTGATTTCATTTCCTTTGGATATGTATTCAGAAGTGAGATAGCTGAATCAAATAGAACATCTATTATCAGTTTTTTGAGAACCCTCTAGACTGTTTTCCAGACTGGCTATATGAATTTACATTTCTACCAACAATGATTTAGAGCTCCCTTTCTCCACATATTTACCAGCACTTGTTATTTTTGTTTTTGTTTGATAATAGCCATAATTTATTAAGGAGGTGAGATGGTATTATATTGGTTTTGATTTGTATTTTCCTCAGGGCTAGGGCATTTTTCCTTTTTCAAAATCTATTTATATTTCTTCTTTGAAGAGTATATCAAGATCATTTATCCATTGCTTATTGGGTTAGTTTTTTATTAAGATTTTGAGTCATATAAATAGTTGATAAATATTTTCTCCCATTCTGTAGATTGTTTCTCACGACATTGTTTCCTTCACTGTGCAGAAACTTCATAGTTTGGAGTAATCCTATTTGTCAATTTTTTTATTTTGTTCCCTGTGCTTTTAGGATTTATGCAGAAAATCATTGTCTGTGCCAATGTCTTAAAGTGTTCTGCTTATGAGTTCCCCTAGTAGTTCTAGGGTTTTGTGTCTTATTTTTTTAAAATCTGTTTTGTGTTAATTTTTGAACAGGTTGAGGGATAGGGTCAAGTTCCAATCTTCTTCATTTTGCATCCTACTACTTTACTAAATCTATCAGTTCTTATAGTCTTTTGGTGGAATCTTTAGGTTTTTCTATGCATAGAATCATATCATCTGCAGAGATAATCTAGTCTTTCCCCTTTCTACTTGTATGTTTTTTTTTTCTTTCTCTTGTCTAATTGCTCTGGATCAAGTTCGAGTACCACATTAAATAACAGCTGTCAGAGTGGACATCTTGATAGAGGGCTGTAAAGAAAACGCATTCAACTTTTTCCTCCAGCCTGATTTGGCTGTGGGTTTTGTCACATATAGCCTTTATTATGTTGATTCATGGTCTAATCACACACCAGCACATAAAGCTATGGCCAATAATAATTTTCAGAATGGTTTGTCTTTAGTAATTTCTAACAGATTTCTAAGATATTAATTTGGTATGAATAGGGATTACAGAGATCATTATCTTATGAAAAATATATCCTATCACCTGCAAAATGAATCCAGCCGAGGCATGCAGAAGTCTGCTCTTTGTAAAACAGGTGAGAAAAGGTTTTATGCCTAAGTCCTTTCATGTAATTTTTCTGTTTGCAAACTTCACAGAAAGAATTAAACTTGTGAAATTATGGTAATTTCCTGGAAATAGAAATTGATCTATCACATAATATAATTCTGTTCATAGCCTCAGCTCTGAATACATTTAATTTTAAGATTGAGAAGGAGGGCATGACTTTAAATATCTTTGAATCTGGAAGAAGACCAATGTGGTCAAAGGAAAATTGATCATGCCAGTTTAGAGAAGTAATTGGTTTAAGATACTGAGTCATAAAATCAAATAAGGTATATTTCAAGCCAAATATATCTCTACTCATGGATATAGAAATAGAGGTGTTTGTCTGAATTTGAGTCTTTATGCTTATGCTTGCTGGACATAGTGGACTGTCTGTATTAAAGGCATCTTAGTCACTTTGTTGAGAAAAAGGAGATTTTGCTTTTGTGTAATATATGTAGTTAAATAGAATAGAGTTCTTACCAAAAATGGTAAAAAAAAAATACTAAAAATAAAACAAAAAAACAAACCCAAGCATTAAGAGAATCAGAGTTTAGAGGATCAAATAGATTATTTAGAGGATCTATAAATTTCAAAAACAACAATCCTCATTTCACTAGAGGCCTCTGATAATGACTAATATTGGTTTATAGATCAGATTATGTGGCAGGTACTTATGGGCATTTTCTACATTTTAACCATCATCATAGTCACCCTTTGAGATCAGAAAATTTTTGACATTATATCACTGTGACAAAGAAACTTAACACTGAGTAAAGAAACTTGAAAGGAAGAAAGGTTCATTTTTATCATAGTTTTAGAGTTTTTGATTCATAGTAGCAAGGCAGAATGTCATGGTCGAAATCTGTGGCTGGGCAAAGCTGCTCATCTCATGTTAGTCAAAGAGAGGAAGGGATAGGAGTTTTACTGTCCACTTTGAGGATATATTCTCAATGACTCAACTTTATTCCCCTTGGCTCCACTTCCTAAAGGTGCACCACCTCCAAATAGCACCATAGACTGGCAACCAAGCCTTTAATACATGGCCTTCGGGGAACATTTAGGATCTAAACCATAAGAGTCAATCTCCCTAACTGTATAAAAAATACAAGAAACTTTCCTGAGGTCATGTGATTAGTAGGCTGCAGAGTTAAGACCTTAATATTGGCATACAGATTCAAAGCCCATATGATTCCCTCTAGACTTCCTTTTCCTACATCTTCCTTCAGAACAATTATCCAGGTGGACTTGCATTTACTCACTTATCTTTCTTTTCTCATTTATAGTGCTCAATAATGATTGCTGAATGTTCTGAGCATGAGAGAGACTATCAGCATGGCCTCAGTTCTAGTGTCCTCATAGAAACAGAATAGATTTCAAAAATTTACTCCAGTGAGTCCTATGACCCTGATGGATAAAACCAAGCATGACGTTCTTTTTGAGGTCCCTGAGCTATCGTGCAAGTATGGCACACACAGTCAAGACTCCATATTCCTTGGGCACCTTTCTGAGCTTTCAGGGACTGCTTCACAATGAATCTTAGTCTTCTGTGGACCCTTGCTACCTATCTGCAAATAATAAATACACTTTATGAAACTTGTTTCATGTAAGTGTGTTCTATTTCACACTCAGTCAAGTCTTTAACCATGCACAGCAGCCTTATTACTACTTCTACTGATATTTCTGCACAATCTGCAAGCAGCCTTCCCTATCAAAGGCTTCATAAAACAGCAGCACACTCTGAACATCTAGATCCAAGTTGAGTTCATGGAAAGTGTCAATATCAGAGATGAGAGGATGGGAAAAGGAACTCTAGCCCACTGTAGAGAAATATAAGACTTTACCAACTATGTGCCTAATACTTGCAGGCATCAGGTCCAGTTGTGAGGTATAATTCCTCTTATTATCTTGTCCACTAAAAAACACTATAATTCGTTACAGTTTGCTAGAAGGACAATAGAAAGATTGGTTGGTCTAAGCTCACATGATCAAGCAGCAGAGGACTAAGGACAAGTATCCATGAGGGAAAGAGCATAGGCTTACTAAGATTGTTTTCAAAATTTATACTTATTTATATGAGAACAACTTCAATGTCAAAGGGGACAAGGATACTATAACTTTGGGGTGCTGGTCAACAATGTAGAGTCCCCCTTATAGCTATTGAATCAGAATATTTATGTTAACAAGAAATCAGTGTGATTCATGTGCCTATTTACTTTTTATTCTATTTTTAGTTGACACATAATAATTATAAATATTTGTGGGATTTGGTGTGATATTTCAATACCTTTATAAAACATGCACTGATTGAATCAGGATGAGTATATCTATCACCTCAAATATTTATAATTTCTTCATGATGAAATCATTCAAAGTAGTCTTTTCTAGCTATTTTGAAATATATAAAAATTAGTATTGACTATAGTCATCCTACCATGTTATACAAAATTAGAAAGTGTTCTTCATATGTAAGTGTAATATCATACTTGTTAACCAACCTGTTTCTATATCCCTCTTCCTGCTACTATTCCCAACTTATGAAAACTACTATTGTGGTCTCTACTTCTATAAGATCATCTATTTTAGTTTTTGGAAATAAGTGAGACATACAGTGTTTCCTTTCTGTGCCTGGCTGGTTTCACTTAATATAATGATGTCCATTTTGCTGCAGATAAGAATTCATTCATTTTTATCACTGAATAGTATTTCATATATGTATATATGCATATGTATATATACTAAGTAGCATATAACATATTTATGCATATATCACATTTTACTCATCCATTCATCTGTTTGTGGATACTTAGATTGCCTACTATGAATAGGGATGCTATAAATATGGAAGTGCAGGTATCCCTTTGATATATAGATTTCCTTTCCTTCAGATATACACCCATTTGTGTTATCACTGGATCATATGGTATTTCTATTTTTAGTTTCTTGAGATACACATATAGTTTTTATTTTTTTCCACAAAGCTTATACTAATTGAAATTCCTACCAATAGGATATAAGCATTCACCTTTGCATCTTTGACAGCATTTGTTATATTTTGTCTTTTACTAAGAGTGACATTTATAGCAATAAATGCCTAATCAAAAATGTTGAAATATTTCAAATAAGCAATATTAGTGAGACATCATAAGGGCTAGAAACGCAAGGACAAATCAAACCCAAAATTAATAACAGAAAAGAAATAATAAAGATCAGAACAGAAACAAACAGAATTTAGATTAAAATAATACTACAAAACATCAATAGAACAAGTTTGGTTTTCTGAAAAGATAAAGAAATTCAGAACTTTAGCTACACTATGGAACAAAAGATAAAAAACCCAAATAAATAAAATCAGATATGAAATAGGAAACATTACAAAAAATATCACAGAAATGTAAAGGATCATAAAGATTATTTTGCAGCCATATACCACAAATGAAAAATATCAAAAAAATAGATAAATTCCTGGACACAGCTTCCTATAATTGGGCCATAAAAAATAGGAAATATGAATAGAAAAATAAAGAGTAACAAGGTTATATAGATAATATAAAGTCTCCCAATATAGAAAAAGCCCAGGAACAGAGGGTTTTACTATTTTACTACTGAATTCTACCAAACTCTGAAAGAAGAAGTGATACTAATTTCTCGCGAATTATTCCAAAAAAATCAAAGGGGAAGGGATCTTCAAAACCAATTCAACAAATCCAGCATTTTCCTGATACCAAAACTAGATAAAGATATAATAACAAGTAAAAGAAAGAGAGGGAAGAAGGAAGACAGGTGGATAATAGGCATAGAGGGAAGGAGGGAGAGGAAGAGAGAGAGAAGAAAGAAGAAAAGAGGAAGGAAGGGAGGGAGGAAAAAAGGAAAGAAGGGGGAAGGGAAGGAAAATGAAGGGAAGGAAACTACAAGTGATTTATCCATTTACCCTTGGTAAGTTAGAGCTAAAGACATCAATCCTTTTTTCAAAGGATCCTGTAAGAATTTGAGAGCAATTGCTTAGCTCCCAGCTGAGAAAGCAAATATACAACCCAATTTGTTTGCTCATTAAATCAAATTAATCTAGACAGTACAGTGACAGCTTTAATATATAAATCACCCCCATTGTTTAGCTTTTAATAAAAGAAAAGTTAAAAAGAAAATTATATATTTGAAGGACTTCTTTTCTGTTTCTCCATAACAAATTCTCCAAACGTCAGTGGTCTTCCCAGTAGAGTTATTCAGACTGTAAAGAATCTCAAGATTTAGTTCCTAAAGTTTGATCAATTTCTGCATTAGGCTTGCAAAGTTTAGGCAAGGCATGAAGATATCTAAAAGATATTTCTTTACCATGATCAGTCAGCTGCCCAAAAGTTATTCACTGAGACTTAAGGTGTTGTTTGCAGTATGTATAGAGTAAGAACTGTGACTGGTTATTCTTTGCCTTAAGTTGCTTGGGAACACATCCCAGATCTAACTAAATATTCCTATGTTTATAACATCCTTTAATTTATCTAGTTTTCAAAATTTGTGACAAATACTTTTTGTTGTTATCAGGGGAGTATTTTTGTAAGTCATGCCAATATTAATGAACATTATTTTGGGTATTAAAATCTTGATCTTAAATGTCTTGAATGACAATTAAAATTTAAGATTTCCATTCTTAGGAGAGTGATCGATTTTTACTTTATCCTTTACTCTGTGTTATAAATAGGCAAATAAAATAAATTTCTATTTCTTTAAGAGTTTCTTAAGGTCAAAAAAAGTGGAAGAGAAAAGCTGTATACTTTTTCTCTTTTTGATCCCGTGAAAGCCCCCAAATGAAATTAATATTGATTTGCACTAAGAAAGGACATACATTTTAGGTGGGCATATATATTTATAATTGGTCTATTATTGATGAGTGGTTAACATATAGCATCACTAGAAAATGGAATCATGATTCAAGCATGAAAATAAGAGATCAGGGATTTAATTTTGCAAGAATTCAGGCCATAACCAAGCCTATTTTCTCAACAATAATTGAGGCAACATAAACAATCAGTATGACTACTGGAATCACATATCTGACTTTAATTATATTTGCAAAACCTAAACATTGCTTTCATCTGTGACCATCTTGATAGGCAGAATAATGTCCCCTAGAGATGTTCACATTCTATTTTTAATGACTGGTTATGTTAATTACATTACAAAGGGTAGTTAAGATTGCAGATAGAAGTAAGGTTGCTAATCAACTCATCTTAACAATGACAAAATCATCATGAATTATCTGAGTGGGCCCAATATAATCACAAGGATCTTTAATGTTAGAAGAGGAAGGTAGAAGTGAGAACCATAAAGATGGCAACATGAAAAAGGATGAAGCTATCATTGCTAATTTTGAAGATGGAGGAAGAAGGCCTTGAGCCAAGAAATGTGGGTAGCCACTAGTACCAGGAAAAGCCAAAAACCATATTCTCCCCTAGAAAGAAATTGTGTTCATCTGCTTTTCATTGATGTGACCAAAACGCCTGACATAAACAACTTAAAGGAGGAAAACTTTCATTTGGCTCGATGTTTCAGAGGTTTCAGTTAATGGTTGGCTCACTTCATTGCTCTGAGCCTCAGTTGAGGTAAAACATCTTGGTGGAAGGGCATGGTAGAAGAAAGCTGCTCACTGCATATCAGTCAGGAAGCAGAGAGAAAAAGATAAAGGGATCATGAGCAGAGTCTAGGCCACATCCCCAGTGACCTACTACCTTTGACCATGCCCCACCAGCCTAGATTTAGTACCAACTAGTCCACTGAAATTATTAACCCATCAACTGGACTAATCCATTGGTTAAGTTCCAGCCCTCATACTATAATCATATCATCTCTGAACATTCTTTAAATGCCTAACACATGAGCTTTTCCATGAACATTAAATCATCTAAACCATAACAAAAATACACCCTGCTTATTCCATGATCTCATCCAATGAGATCTGTCTTCAACCCCAGATATATAGAACCAGGAGATAATAAATTCATGTTGTATTAAATTGTTGTACTCTTATAGCAGCAATCCAATGTAAATCTATTAGCACTCTTACCATGACCCCTACTTTCATATTTGAAATACACGTAATTATAGCTACAGAATATAATGGGTAACTGACATGTGCCATAAACTTAGAATTTTTGTAGTTCTCACAAATATCTGCAAAATAATCCTAAATTTGTGAGTGAGATAATAAAGTCTTCTACAAAATAAATTGTAGTCAAATAATGGTCATACAAAGATTTCAACACAGGTATTTCTAACTTTCCTGTCTAAACACTTTCAACTATATATCTACTGCCTTTCAGACAATAAGTGTAACCTTGCTTTAACTGAATTACTCAAATAACTGGATCTTCACTAAAATCATGAGCTGTGTAACTGTGTGCTGTCGTCAGGAAATAATCTTTAAATGTTAGAGATTAAATAAATAAAATAAAATAGTTTGTTTTAGTCAGCCTGTATATCTGAGACCAAAATATGTGACAAGAACAACATAGAGGAAGAAAAGTTTATTTTGTCTCATGGTTTTAGAGGTCTTAGTCCACAGATTGCTGACTCCATTCCTCTGGGCTCAAGGTAAGGCAGAACATCATGGCAAAAGGCATGGAGGAGGAAAGGACCTCAGGACATGGCAACCAGGAAGCAAAGTGATCTATACTCAGCAGGGGCAAAATATAAACCCCAAAGGCATACCCTTAGTGATCCAGTCACATCCCACCTGCATACTATTACCATCTAGTTAATCCACTGATTAGGTTAAACCCCTTATAAACCAATCATTTTGCTTCTGAACTTCCTTACATTGTCACACACATGAGCTTTTGGGGGATTCTTCATATCTAAACCATAACAACTGTGTTGTTATATGACAAAGCAACAAAAATATGTAAAAAGAAATTAAGTAAATTTGTACAGATCCTTTGAATAGCAATGTTAGACTTTGGATTCATGAAATAGTAATTGTGTTAACCTCAAACAGTTATTTCCATTGGATTAGACAAAGAGAATGAAAGAAAGGGATGGGAAAGGGAATAGGAAAGACAGTAGAATTAATCCAACATAACTTTGCTGTCCTTGTTTATGAATATACAACCAGGGTAACTCCACATGATGTATAACCATAAGAATAGGATTTTAATTAGAATAAGTAATACTCCATGAATGTGTAATATCTCAAAATACACTCTACTTTCATGTATACCTAAAAAGAATTAAAAAAAAAACAATTATTTCATGTTTATAAGAAATAACCAAAAAAGGCCAAATTTATGGCTCAAATATTTTTTGCAATATCATGTATAATTATTTTGTAAGAAAAGAAAATATTCTTCCCTATTAGAGAATGAATGTATCTCCTTGGGAGACTTCTGCTATGATTATATGAAATCACTATAATCCACTGTTATTTTATCAGTGCAATATAAACACATTTTGCTTTCTAGCAGTCTTATTACCTGATTCACCTGTAAGCATGGATTAACTATCTGTAATGTTACTCTGTATTTTCCCTTTGCATTTCTGTGTCCCTTTGCAGAGGGTCTGGAGGAAGGATATGCTAAGGGAATGATTCAGGGCAGTCTTTATTTCTGCAGAAAGTAGAACAGAGCTACAATGAAAAGTCAAGCGCTCAAGTTCCCAACATCACTATTTTCTGACAGCTGACTCAATAGATCAGCAGGCATTTTCAGTGCCATCTTGCCAGGTATATGATTTACACTTGATAAGTAATTTGGATCTTGGCCTCTCACTTCCTTAGCTGTCAGAATGTGGGCTTCCCAGAGCAGCAGATTGCTCAGATCATAGAGGGAGAGAAGTGATTCCCATCTTTCAATAGACCATTAAAAAAGAACCCATCTGGCACACTCTGTACTTCTCTAAGTTCCTGTCAGCAATAGGATGCAGACTGGAAAAATTAATGAGGAGTTAGTGGGGAAAATAAGCCTTTTGAAAATAATTGAACATAATTCAATGACAATTCAACATCACTTCTTCTGCCTCAAAAATGAGATTTTAATTTTAAGGTAAATTAAAATTTCAATTAAATTCTTTTTCTTATAATTGAATATGTAGACTTAAAAATATGCTGTGTCATTTAAAAATTTTATACCTCTTTTTAAGTCAGAAAGAAAACTCTTTTACAATTTATTTGTAATAGATTTGATTCAGAGCCCTTTTTTACTTGTTTACAGAAGGGTACATGTTATTATCCAAATGCAAAGTTTTAAGAAGTGGAATATATTTTAAAATATAAACAAAAAAAACAGTCTATTGAAATTCAGGAAAAGCTGAAAATTGCATGTTAATATGGTATCCAAGAAATAGACTAATTCTGTAATGTAGAAAAAAACATACATGTTATGTCCCATTTTGTGTTTATATAGATATGATAATGCACCAAGCCTACTTTTTCTGAGATGTTAGATATATTTGAAAATTATCAATAATATTTTGGAAGACATGCAAATTCTTCCAATCACCACTGCTCAAACTTATTTTAGAAATAAAGAACAAACATCTGAAATATTACAGAAGTCTCATATAGCTTATGCTTATAAGAGTAACTCTTAAGAGAGGAATAGCTAAATTAATAAATTTTAATATTGACTCACCATATTATAGAAATATTTACCAAGTCAAATTAGAATTTAAATTCTCGTCACATAGCTATCACTCCATCTCACTTTTGAAATTATTTCCTTCCCTAAAAAGTAAAAGAAAAATGAAACTAAGACAATGTCTATTCTGTTACTCATCCTAAACACTTCTAGATCTACTTCTGAATCAGACATCAAGCCCCATTGATGAATACTATTTTAACAGCCCATTTTGGGAAATTCTCTATCATTAAGTCCTCATAGTATTTATATTTCTTATTTTTAATTCAGGAACCATAGTTTTCTAAGCCTGGGCTGCACTATTGATTAGAAATATGATTATCTACCCATTTCCAATCTGCTACATCTTGACATGCTGCATTGGCACTGGGCCCTCACTCTGGGTGCTCCTTTACTTCAAGTTCTGATGTCCTAAGTTTGCTTCATCTTGACCCTTCATAACTGGTGAGAAGGAAGAATGTACTGAAAACTCATGCTGATATTTTCATTTTTCCTTGATGACTTTGTAAGTGAGTAAATGGAAAACTAATGCTCCTGAAGTGGTGTTTCTAGGCTGATGTTTAACAGCGTAACTCAGGAAATATCTCAGAGGAGATTCTATGTTCAGATTAGTTGGAGAAATTCAACTCTATTTCTGCCAAAGACACAAGGATAAAATACCATCATTCCTATGGGTTGAGAGAAGACCAGTTGTTGTCAATGCAACAAATGCACTATGAGCTTCAATTTGAAAGTTAGGAAACCAACTTGTAGAATAAGGCAGGCAGGCGGCAGTTATTTTTGCACTCCTAGAAGAATAATGTAATTAGTGAGATTTGAATTATTGAAGTACAGAGTAAGAACCAGTAATAGAGGTACTAAAACAAATACTTGTTAATCAAGACATAGTTTTTGAGGTGGCAATGAGAAATATACAGTTTTTGAAACAAGGAAAAAATTAGGTATGTATTCTTTTATCCATATTAGTTGTCTTCCTCCATTTCTTAAATAAAAGGTAATCACAGTTTGATGCCAGAATTTGGCAATTCATCTTTTATGGATTTTGTATATAATTATGCTTACATTCAGTCACCATCTTTACACAAAAGTAATCAAACAAGCTCAACAAGATTTAAAACACTGATGGTGGCTACATATACATAGTGTAGTTTAACATGGTTAGAAAGAACCTGAAATTTGGAATGCTACTGGTTAGAATACTGGCTCAAGCTGTTTTCATCTTTTAAAAAAATTGTTAATGTGGACAAATGATCATCTAATTTTGTTATAGATGTCATTTATCTGTTTATTCTTAAAAATATATTGGAGAGATTCAAAACTAGTTATAGCTACCATCTATCCATAATCTCCTTATTTTTGAAAAATAGCAACTATTGATTGACGTAACATTGAAATAACGTTTCATTTTAATTCTTTAAGGAGTTTTTTGGGGTTGGGTCTGGGTAAAGATTGGCAAACAGATAAGAGATCTTTAATGATATTTAGATATTTTATGTCATAAATGTGTAAGTACAGACATACACATGTCTTCTAAAGCTGGTTTTGGAAAAAGACTTCAACTTCATGGATCACAGGGCCTGGGGATGGCAGTCTGTCTGGGTCATCAGGACAACCTCCTTAGGTGAAGAGAGGCCTGTCTGTGCAGGACCACTTAGTACCCAGCCACTGTGGCCAGTCTTTCCTAAATATTGACTTTTGAATCTATGTATGTTCTTTTACCTTAGAAGGGATTTCAAATCTTTGAACACAAAGCAGCTCTGCTGGGTTTTTAATTTTATAGCCTACTCTATGTTTATATTTCTATTTGCAGATATATTAAAACAATATATGGATATGTATAATCCATAAACATGCATTATTAGAATGAAAATGTCTTTGACATCCCTAGGCTAAAACCAGGTTAAATAGGAGAAAAAATAATTACAAGGAAATAAAAGATGATTATGAATTCATAACAACAGAAAATCTGAGACTGATACTAGTATTAGAAGAACTTATAAAATAGATATTCAGTAGCATAAATCTTCTATAAATGACCATGTATTTCCAACAGTATGAGGTTTAGATTAGTCCTTTCTTAGTTTTGTTTATCCTTAAAGTAGTAATAGAGGTAATTTTCTATTGAATTAAAATAAACTGTTGGCAATTCTTCATGGATCATGGTACACTTTAATAATAAGACCTATTATTGTTAACAGGGGAGAGTGAGTTTACCAGATGACAAGCTGATGTATCCCTTGGTGCTCATTTAGAGTGGTTAAATGGGATTTAGTGAATTGTTAACAAACTGGTATAATTTGTATAAATGTATCTTATTGCTACTTTTGAGATAAAATATATTTCTGTAGGTTGAATTTCTAATATTTTAATCCTTTTTAATTCAAATATTATTGTTTTGTCAGTAATCAATCCAAAATAGACAAGGTTGAAATGAGTTATCTTTTGATGAAAAATAAAGAATAACGATTAGAGATATGCTGAAGTGGAATGCCACAATTGAGAATATATTGGGGTTCCTTTTATTAAAGGCATTAAAACAGGGTTAAAAGACGTATTTGTAGAAATGGTTCATGTATCTGAAAGAGACTTGGATAAGTTGACTTTTAACATTTCATGTGAATGCAAAATGTGATCATTTCATGTCCACAGTGAATCCATATCAGGAGAATATGCCTAGGGCAGTGCAGTATACATTTTTATATTATTATTGTTGCAAAGTTGTTACTTTTCATTTCAAAATTAATACATGTAAAGTAACACATTCAAATATTTTAAAAATTTAGCAATCAAGAAATTGCTGAGGTTGTAGCTCAGTGGTAGAGCGCTTGCCTAGCATGTGTGAAGCACTGGGTTCGATCCTCAGCACCATATAAAAATAAATAAATAAATAAGGTATTATGTCCATCTACAGCTAAAAACATTTTTAGTTAATATTATACATCCTTTATCTTTATTCTCATCTCTTAGAGGTAGGCATATTTAACCAATGCTTTTTTTGTCAATTTTTTAATTCACGACTGAAATCAGAATAGCATATTTAGATCTATACACTTATCTATTACATTTAGAGATGTTTAAATGTCTTTGTTTTTCTGCCAAGAAAAATAATGAATTTGTCATCATCACCATCACCAAAACAATGCAACACCACCTCTTGATTATGTTTAAAGTCTTAAGACTCCAGGGTTTATTAGAGTGGAACTTCTATTTCCATGGAAGAAGTTACATTTTCATTCTGTTAGTTGTCAACTTTTGTTCTAGTTCTTTTATTTCTTCTTCTGTCAATTTTAAACAAACCTTGTTCTACAATTTTAAACTTGAATAAAGACCTTCTCTTCTGTTTATTTTCTCACTATCAAAGTTTATAATATTTACATTGTATTCTGTTAATATAATTCTTCTGTGCTTTGCCTATAGATTCTAAAACGTGAAATTCAATGAACTCTGATTCCAATTTTGCATTTATTTGCATATCATTTACTGCAACTAAATAGAGTGATTGGACTTGAAGAGAAAATTTACACCATCCTTTGTATCATTAAAAGGGGAATGTTGCACATTTTAAAATCATGTAGACTTATTTTATCTTTTCATTAACTAAAAATCATGTCTGATTTGGGAGATTAAAGTTCTCAAATGCTTATTATAATAATATTATTCTTTCCTATGGAAGCAATATCATTGGAATGGAAAACTATCTTTTTCAAAATATAAATCAAGGCAAGATTAATTTATCCTCAACATGAAATATTTTATAATGAGGAGTAAGAACGTAAAAATTATGCGGAATTCAGGCAAACATTAAATTCATTCCAAATAGTATGCCTATGTGTTTTACTCTTCATTGTCTATTAAAGAACAGAGAGGGAGCTGCATAGTGACACTAGTTCAAATGAGTTTATAGAACTGCAACTGGGTGACACCGTGGCTCATAATTAATGCTCTAGGGGGTAATAAAAGAAGTTGGCTTAATCTCTCCATTTTAACATGATTAGTGGGTCACTCTTACAAAGCTTTATGGCAAGTTGAAGGCAAGCTCTACAGTATCCATTTAAGGCCAAGTGAGCTGTGTCACTTGGTGACTTCTCAGACCATAAGTCGTTGAATGGTACAGATAATATAACATTGCTTGGCATTTATGGCTCTCAAACTTTTATGTTCACTCACATTCACATGCTCCCTTCAGTTTTCTTGGCCATAGAACTAAATGGACGGGTTCCCTCCTAGGTGGTGGAATATGATGGTCATCATAGCTCTAACTATATGTATGATTGCATATATGTTGTGATTCTATACAATTTACAACTAGAGAATTGATATGTTATCCTCTATGTACAATGAATCAAATTGCACTCTGTTATCATGTAAGCCTAAATAGAACAAATAAATAAAATATGAAAAAAAAAGAACTAAATGGAATGTGAGTGAAAGGGTTGGACATTTCTAGGACAGACCCTGAAAGTATCTTATACCTTCTAATTCCTTTTTCTGTGCATCTGGAAATCAAGGACTCTGAAATCATAGACACACATGATGGAAGAACCATGGTTTTATGGCTTGCTGTTTGTAAGAATATGCACAGAAGAGCCATTTGACCAGCATTTATCTGTGGTAAAACCCAGAAATAATCTTGCAGTGTTTTAAAGTTATGAGACTCCAGGGTTACTTGGAGTGGGTGGCCTATCCTGACTCCTACAGCATTAAATTAATATGAAAAAGGGTCCTCTTGATTGATCTCTGCTTCTTGATGACTTCAAATTTTATCACATCATTTATTTTAAATGAATCACTATAAAACATAACCCAGAAAAGTGAGTCATACCTGGTATTAACGCCTATTTCATTTGCTTCATACTTGGACTAATCCTTCTTAGCTCATGTTTTTCTGAAGTCTGGAAAAGTTTTCCTCTCTCCCTCTCTTCCTCCCTCCCTCCCTCCCTCCGTTCCTTCCTTTTTCCTTCCCTCCCTCCTTCCTTCCCTCCCTCTCTCCTTCCCTCCCTCCTCCCTCCTTCCTTCCTTCCCTCCCTCCTTCCTTCCCTCCCTCCTTCCTTCCTTCCTTCCTTCCTTCCTTCCTTCCTTCCTTCCTTCCTTCCTTCCTTCCTTCCTTCCTCTTACGATTTTTTGAGGGGTTACCAGGGATTGAACTCAGGGGCACTCGACCACTGAGCCTCATCCCCAGCCTTGTTTTGTGTTTTATTTAGAGACAGGGTCTCACTGAGTTGCTTAGTGCCTCGCCATTGCTGAGGCTGGCTTTGAACTCGTGATTCTCCTGTCTTAGCCTCCCAAAGTGCTGGGATTACAGGTGTGCGCTACCATGCCCAATGCCTTATGATTTCTTTATCATATTGCTAGACTATTTATTAATGACAATATTTATTTTAAAGTATTTACTTACCTTCTGAGTCCTTTGGGTATAATTTGCACTATTTAATTTAATTTTAACTTAAGCCAATTTCTCTCTCTCTCTCTCAATAGTGTCTCACTAAATTGCCTAGGCTGGCCTTGAACTTCGTGATCCATCTTCATTTCTCAGTCTCCCAGTTAGCTATATTACCAATATGCACCATTTCACCTGATTAGGCCAAATGATTAACTTTTCTGTCTACTGCACAGATATCATTCCAGGTTTCCTTTTCAAGGGTTAGATCCATCTCTACTTACATACTAGATCTTTTTTTTTTTTGGAATTTGTTTTGCATTTTTCAAAGTAATATCCTTTAGTATTTTTAAAGAAATTATTTATGGTTGGGGATGTAACTCACTGGTAGATCATTTAACCTCATATACCCCAACACTGAAATAAAGGAAGGAAGGATATAAATGTTATTCAAATGACATAAACTTTTTTGACCTCTTGCATTTTTAAAATTGTTTTAATTTCCTTCATAAACTGTGAAGGGCTTGTGTAGGTACAGAATTCTGGGTTCAAACTCCTTTCTGTCAAACCTTTGATAGCACTGTTCTATTAACTTCTAGAAATAAATTTTGCTAATCACCTGTCTATTATATTTTAAGTTTCCTTTCTTTAGCATCAACTATTGCTTTCTGGAAGCCTTTCTTTAGTGTTAGTGTTCTAAATTTCACAGAGATATGTCTAGTATGCAATACTTAATTGTTTATTCTTGTTGGCCTTTGGTAGGCTCTTTTTCTTTGAAACATCCTTTATTTAGCTCTGGAAAATCCTCTTCATTGGCCTTGAATCTTTTTCTCATTTCCATTTTCCAATTTCTCTCATAGTCTCAGGACCCACCAAAATACACACACTCACACACACAAATGCATGCTATTAACTAATATGTTAAAATGCCTCTTCAAATAAATATTTTTTGTAAAGTGAATCTGGGCATTCTGCATTTTTCATCTCCAAACAATTCAGAATCCATATATATATTGATATATTATATATCCCTATATATAATTATGCATGTAACACACATAACTACTACCTTTTGGGTTATTGGACATGTATTTTAAAGTATTTTGTAAATGAATTCTTGAAAATGGAACACTAAATTATTTTTAGATTTTATTCTTTCATTTATTTTTTCCACAATTTTAATTTTCTCTCAAATACTCAAACCTCATACTCTAGGGAACAAGCAGGAATCATATATAACTGAGAAGAGTTCTTAAGTCCCTACATCATGAATTCAAACTTTCTGAAGCTACATAGTCTTTAATCAGTTTGCTACTATTGGTTGTGTCATATGGTAAAGACCTGAGAGAAAAATTACCCTACCTTCTTCCTGGAATCTCCCATCAATTTTAGATTCTCAATATATGTCACCAATATTCAGAAATTTTAAAGTTAATTTTTTTCCATCCCCATGTTTATGTCTGATTTGCTCTAGGAAATATTGAATATTGTTCAGTCTTTTTATATACCTCCATATATATATATATAAAAATAATACAAATATACATATATATGTATATATATATACACATATATACAATATATGTATATATACAATATATATACAATATATATACATATATACAATATAATAATACAAATATATATATATATATTTATTTATTTATTTTGCATTCACATCTTAGGGGTGAGATTATGTTTTGAAATGAGACTAGGAACATGTCATACCCATTGCATTCCTGAGTGTTCCTACAAAATATAGGGGGTTTACATGTATATGTGTGTGTGTGTTTGAGAGAGTTTGGGAGAAAGAATCACTTGGTGGCCATCAATGCTAACATGTGGGAAGGAAACTCTTGGGTATACCTTGCACAATGTTGGGTTTTTAACTATATAGTGTGGGTTTCTGATTTGCAGCTAGCTATCAGACTTTACCATTTGCAAACTTCTGATTCCTTTTTATTGATTTCTGCAGCCATTCTCTTCAGTTTTTTTTTTCTTTCCTTTTTTTCTGAGATAAATTTCCAGATTTTGAGAGTGCATGTCTCTGATCTGGTCTCAGTTGAGCCAGCTTCTTGGCTTGCTCCCTCCGCAACACAAAGACAGTTTGTCTCCAACTTTTATCTTATCTGCACTGAAATATCTGCATCTCTACAGAAGGTTTCAATTAATGCAAGAGGTCTTGGAACTTCACATCTATGTTTTAACAAACAACATAAACAGCTAAATAGTGATAAAAAAATCACTATTACTTCAACACAGGGTATTGGGAATGATATCATCAGAACATAAAAAGATTTCCCAAGGATGTCTTTGATATTAATATTGTACATGGCTAGCAGCTCCTTGTTAATATTTGGGTGTAAGCAAGATACTTCATAGAAAACACAAAAATGAAAGGACTACTGTCTCAGGTCTTTGTTTTTAGGGGTGTTTGTATGTGTGTGTATACATGCTTGCAAATATCTTCCCTTCTCTGATTAAATATAGGGTTATGATGACAGGAAGTTAGAACTTGAATAAATATTGAAATTGATAGCACAGAGCATAATGTATGTTATTTGAAATCCATATTATAACCAGTTCCAAATTTCAAGATCATATAATAATGAGTTTCTGCTTCATGTGTCTATGATATAAAATATGAAATCATTAAGTAGAAAATAAAAGGTGACATCATTTTCATCTGCTTGTACTTAATTAAATAAGGAAACTCTATCTAGGTCAAGTTTCTCAGGTTTACAGGCTATAAAAACACCTATTTATTTATAAAATCTCAAGTGATGCAAACAATTCAGAAAGAAGACAGACTGCAAGAAAACTTATATTTTGAAATATTATCCTTATTAATAGTTATTATTTAATCAAAAACCAAACTATAGTGATATAAAACAAGAATCATTTAGTACTTATTAGTTACAAAATATGTGCATAGCAGCCCTGTAAAAAAGAAATGCAAAGACTCTTATTTACATGCATTATAGATGAGAGTATAAAATCTGTCTATAAATCAGGTTTTGAATTTTACTATAATTGTGCTTTTCAAAGTAGATAATTAAATTGCTATGTCTTTGGGAAAAGGTCAGCCTGTTGGGATAGCACAGATTAATCTCTCTAGGGCATTTGCTCTTAATAACCATGAATCGTTGTTTCATAAGCTTGAAGGCTTGGCGAGATTCCATCCAGCTGAAAATACTTTGAAAATGACAGGAATTCACTAAAAAACACTCTAATAGTTTTATTTAATCACCAATTAACCTGCATAAGCACCTTCATGTTATCATCTACCACTAAGCCTATACTTGGATCAGATATCTGGGAAAATGAGAACATGAAGCCCGCTGGGTTTCTTTGTTCATTCCTCTCTTTGGTTTGGTGCTGGTGCCCTGAACTAGATGAAGAGGGCAAGAGATAGGAACTCAGGTTCAGACAGACTAAAACCTCTAATTCTATAGATTATTATTGAATGCCATCTGCTTTTATTTTTTATTATAATGTTTCCATGTTGTACCATTATACAAATTATTAAGAATAATTTATGACATATCTTAGGAGTCCCAAAAGGTCCTTCCTAAAATATGCTGACAAGAGTATGTCCACAAAAACAAAAAGTAATTACTTAGAAAATGCAACTCACAAACTCTTCTAATGAGGCAAAAAGAAAATAAAAAAATAAATAATATGATGATGAATTATCAAAAATGTATATTCTTCTATCAATGGGATTATCCAGTGTCCCATTTACATATACTTAAAGGAAAACAACAGGCTGATAAATTATAAGTGAAATATGCTGTTTTCTTAAAGGAAAACTACTGTAACGTTAAGAACAGGAGGTTGTGTTTTTAAAGTTGTGAGTCTAATATTTTGCCAAGTTCTACCAACATACTCAATATACTCTTAAATTGCTAATAGATCTGAATCACAATGTGAAAGAATGTTTTTCATGTTGATATTATTATTATTAAATATTTTCTCATTATTTTTCAAGTTCATTTATGTTACAGGAAAATCTATTGCTTAAACTAAAGGCTATTGTTCTGAAATTATACCTGTTTTTTCTTCTTGTCTATTATGCAACTTGGGCTTTCTAGGAATATTCCTTGATTTTTCTCATGATATTAAGGAAAGTTTTCCTTGTCTTAATATTTGAAAGAAGGAGTCTGTTCCTCATCCTAATGTCTTCAATATATATATTGGCATCAATAGCTTCAACTGCTAAGGAAAATGTGCTTAGGATCTTGAGACAGAATCTTTTAAGAGAAAGCAGGAAAAAATGCACACTATTTTCTAGGAGAAATATCACAATTTTTAAATTAGTATTAACTGGCAATGTTCATAACAACAACAGAAAGATATTTCTTCTCTGGATTGCTAAGTAAACTCTTTGATTATATTAGTTGAGCAGATATAATCAAACACTATAAATTGAGTAGCTTATAAAAGTAGACATTTCATTCTTACTGTTCTAGAGGCTGAGGTGTCCATTATTGAAGAGAATTCAGAGTCTGAAGAAGGCTCACTTTCTGGTGCATAGATGAGAACTTTACACTATATCACTGCATACAGGAAGGGGTGAGGGGCTCTCTGGGGTCTCTTAAATGGGCACTAATGCCATTCATGAAGGCTCATTACCTAGTCACCTCACAAGAGGTCCACCTCCCGATACCATCACACCAAGGGTCAGGATTTAAACATAGTACTGAGGGCATATATATCCATTCCATTGAACAGGCACATGCAAATCACATTTCAATATTCAAAACAACTTGACGAAATTTGATGCAATTATTTTTTCTAGTGAGTACAGACTGTTAAGTGCTGAGTTTTATCAAAGTTCAAAAATGAAGCCATGATCTATGTTAAATGATCATATCAAAACACTTAATAAATTTTGGTCTAGGGGAACTTCTGTTTTGAACCACCAAAAACTTGTTGGGTGAAGTTGTAGACTTGTATATTAGCCATCAGAAGTGCTTTGACTTATCATCATTTAGCATTTAGAATATATAATTAATTCTTATTATTAACAAGCCCCTTTTATAACTTCTTGACAGAGATTTTTAAGTGGAATTTATTACTTTTAAAACTTTATTCTTGGTCAGTTGCCAGCATATTATACAAAATATTTTAAATAAATGTAGTAGCAATTTCAGCATGAATTTATGAAATTAATGGCCAGAAGCTATAGCTGCAAATAAATTGTTCAATCACATTTTTTGACTGTTTCTAGAATCCTACACACTGATAACCAGTATCTTCATGGCCTTCTCTTAACATTTATGTCTTTCTACAATTAGTAAAAGATATTTACTTTACATTTCACACTTAGTGAAACCTACCCAAATTGATCTACACCTCAAAAGGAGGGTGTCTAAAATAAAGCAGTATCATAACTTTTGTTAGGTTTACAAATAAAACATGTACTATTATATAATATGGCATATAATCTTTAAGATGCTTTTGTACATGTTGTGATCATCTACATAATTGTGTTTGATTTTAATATTAAGAATGACTTTAAAGAATTCTTTGTTTTGTCTGCTGTTTGTTTATTTAATGAGTTAAGCAGTCACATTCATTCTAGTCTATACTAACAACATGGTAAAAAGTTACTATGCCCTAAGGCTCTTTGAATGTGAAATTAATATTTTTCCTCTGCCAGATCATTTAATACTAATTCCCTGAAGTCTCCTCACCCTATTCCACATCATTTGTTGCTTTTACCATTAATAAACACATTAGCCTAAAGAGTTATTGTTTAACATGTATTTTCATGTGGTAACAATCTACAAAATCACTTGTTCATTGTTACACCCAAAATTCAGTTATTACTACTGAGATAATAACTCTACCTTTAACTATGTTATCTATGTAGGCTTACAATAGCTTTGGTTCTTAACAGAATATCCCTTAAAGCAATTCACCTCAAACTATTAAACTAAGAAATTAATGACTCTGTCTAGTATGGCTGTATGGCTCTTTCTGGCAGATTCCTTGAGTAAGATAAAGTTTTGTGTAAAGCACATTCTTTATCTGCTGTCCTTGACTTGCAATTTATCATGAAATTTGATGACCTTTCCCCCAACTCATCATTCTGATCAAAGTTTCCCACTTGTACATAAAACTCCAGCTACTTTTTGTGGTGTATATAGTAGTTGTTGATGGTGTGTGTGTGTGTGTGTGTGTGTGTGTGTGCGTGTGCGTGCACATTCATCTGAGTGGGAAAGAGAGATTTTGACATGAAGAATAGTGTCGTAAGGAGTCATATAGCAACACTAAAGACTATAGATGCTAAAAGAAAAATGAATCAGCTTTTGTCCCCTGGCTTTTACCTTTGCCTCTCTGATATATATTGAGAACTTACCTAGTCTTCTGTCTAGTCCACCCTTACAAAACTTGCTTATAGAAAGGAATTTGATTGATCCATTCACACTGAGATATAAATGATGGAAGGCTCAAATAATGTTAGGGAACAGGTCTTTATGTTTTCAAAGAAATCCAACTGGAAATTATATAGAATCATGTTTAGTTAAGTAGTAGTGTTGCTTTTCAAGAATAACAACAATGATGATCTTAACATATAAATTATATTATTAAGTACATACACAAGGCAAAATTATATGAATTTTATGCTCATTATCTCTTTTATTCCAATAACAATACTTTGAGGTAGATAATATTATTATCTCAACTTTGCAAATGTGCATCCATATACATGTCTCCCTGAAATTTCTGAAACTTTAGTGCTGTGGCAGTTAGTGAAATCTATTGTCAATCAGTTTTTTGTGTGTGGATTTGGGAAACTCTTACCTACAAAACTCATCCTAATCTTTGAAAAGATATATATATTCCTCATCTATATGCCCATGATCTTTTACTTATTTAAAACTTAAAATATGACAATGCCTATAAACTCTAGGGAAACATAAAAATACTACTTGCAAACACTGAAAAACAAGCAAAAATGGGGAGAAGTCAGACAGGAGGAGTCTGCCCTTGGACGAAGGCATAGAATGCATCTGTCAGATCCGTGATTAGAGTCCTGAGGTAAGAAGAGAAATGATGGGACAAAAATTAAAATAGAAGAACATGAATTTCTCCAAAATTGATAAAAATCAATTCACTAAACATAAAACACGAAAAGAAAAACTTTAAATCAGTTAGGGATTTAAAATTTTAAATCAGAGAAAAAAAGTCACATTAAAACCAAGAACCTAAAATACAAAAGAGAGTAGACTTCTCATAAGAAATTTTGAAGGGCCTAAAATAGGAGAAACCCACTTTAAAATACAGGGAGAACAAGCCATCAAACCAAGAGTATATTTTGAAAACTTTCAAGAATAAAAGGAGATACAGACTTTTATTTTTTTTTTCAGATAAGCATAAATTAAGATAATTCATCAGAAGAAGAACAGCACTATAAGAATAATGGCAGGAAATAAAACCATATGGAAACCCAGATCTGCAACAATAGAAGTTCTAAAAGTAAGAGTAAATGCCATATATACCTTTTTCTTCTTAATTTCATTAAACTATATATTATTTTATTAAAATGTAAAAATTTCTATGTGTATTTTTACACATAAAGTCTTATCATATAGGACAACTGTAGCAGAGAGGATGGAGAAATGAGAGAGATGGACATAAACAGCTTGGAGTTTCTTAACTTTTACATGAAGTAGTACAAACTGAACACCAAGTAAACTGAAATGTGATGATACTTATTGCCAGTCCTAGCATAATCACTAGAAAATACTTCAGAGATTCACCTAAGATAAATAAGTAAAAAAATAATTATCAAAATATGTAACTAACATGAAATTTGACAAAAAAATCTTGGACAAAACAATTTCTTTGAAAAACGAGCATACCAACACTCATGTGAGATTAATAGAAAACACTTAGCTATCTGTATTTATGTAAAAGGAAATTGATCAAAAACATTTTCACAAAGAAAGCTGCAGCCTCAGATGGGTTCACTGGTGAATTCTATAAAACATTAAAAACTGTACATTAAAAAAATTAAGCAGGAAAATTCCAATTTGTTTAGTGAAACAACAATTTTCCTAATAACAAAGTAGAAAAAAACACTACATGCAAAGACAAACTATGGTTCAATGTCCCTGATGAACATAGATGCAATAATTCTCTACAAAATATCAATAAATCAAATTCAGAAATACATGTTGAGTCAACATGATAATCAATTAGGTATGATATCAGGAATGCAAAGTTAGTTTCATGTTTTTTAAAGCCAATGTAAATTTATTATATTAAGAGGATAAAAGGAAAATCATGTGATCATTTCAATAGATAAGTAAAATCCTTTAAAACTAATCTACATCCATTCAGCTAATAGACCTTAGCAAATGAAAATAGAAGAGAACATCTTAAATTTGATGAAAAGAATATACAAAATACCTACAGCTAGGATGATATTTAATGGTAAAAGATTAACTGCTTTACCCATTGTGGTGGTATATGCCTGTAATCCCACCAAATTGAGAGGCTGACACAGAAGGATTAGAAGTTCAAGGTCAACCTCAATAAGGCCCTAAGCAATTTGTGAGAACTTGTCTCAAAATTAAACATACAGATAAGTAAATAAATAGGGTTGGGAATGTAGTTTAGTGCTAAAGTTCCCCTACCTGGGTTAAATCTCCAGTACCAAAACAAACAAACAACAACAACAAAATATATATATATACACATATATATATATGTATATATATACACAATATATGTTATATATTGTGTATATATATAATATATATGCATATATACATATATATTATATATATATTTTTTTTCCTATGAGATTAGTAATAAGGCAAGTGTCTCTGACTCTGTCACTTATGCTCATTTTCATATTGAAAGTCCTTCCCAACACAGTAAAGGCAAAACAATATAAGGAAAACAGATCACAAAGGAAGTAATGAAATAATATTCACAGCTGACAAGATTTCTTTAAAAAACATATATTAAAGTATCTACAAAACAAGTACTACAACTAATAAATGAATTTCCCAAAGTCAAAAAATACAAGGTTGATATAAAATTATTTGCACTTATATATAATGGCAACAAAAAATTGGAAAATAACAATAAAAAATCTTAAAAATGCATTTATGGTAACATCAAGAAATTTCAGATATTAAAAATACATTTAGCAAAAATAGCCCAATACGGGGGGAGGGGGCGGTTCCAAGATGGCGACCTAGACAGACACTGGGGTCAGTCTCTCCAGAACCGGAGATTGAAGTTGTGGAAATACCATCTCCCAGCCAGCTTCTGGACATCATCCTACAGCTGTCCTCGCAGGAATTTCACTTGCATGTCTACGCAGGGACACCAGGTAACAGCAACTGCCACAAGCAGCAATTGTCACAAGCAGCGTGACTTCAGCAGCAAATGGCGGCAGAGCTCTGCTGCCAGCAGCTCTGCTGCTGGTGGCTCTGAGCCCCACCCCAGGGCCCATACCCGGGCAGGGCCTGCTTCTACATAAGGGGGCATGGGACAACACCTTGGAACAAACTAAACTCAACGCAGAACACCGTGAAAAGGCGGCAATTCCACCAGCAGCCCAGCCCAGAGTTATACCCTGCTGTGAAACCCACACCCAGGACACCAGCGGGGAAAGCCCAGCAAGCAATGGACATCGCCACCTACTGGAGGTGAAAGGAATCATACCTGTTTATTTACATTGAGACTTTTTTTTTTTACTTTTTTTATTCTTATTTTTTATTTTATCCTTTATCTTTTTCTCCTAATATTTCTATTGTTTAATCGTTTTGTTTTATTTCACTGCACTTTTCTTCTTTCCTTTCTTTCTTTTTCCTTCCCTCTTTTCTCTCTCACTCTTTCCGTACCCTCTAATCCCCAACAGTTGTGAAACCAAGTATTTGTTATACAGTGGGACATGGTAGATTGGGATTTCTGAACTGTATACTAGAGTGGTACTATATAGTTTTGTAACTCCCACTTGCATATGTTGTATTTTTCTTGCTATCTTCTCTCCTCGCTGTATTCCCTTTTCTTCCTCCTTACTGGTCTTCCCCAACTCTCGGTCGCTCTTTCTAGTAATAGCCAACTTCTTTTGGATTCCTTTTTCATGCTTCCTAAGATCTAATAACCATATCCTCACTTCCTACTACCCCAACAATTTATCCTACACCCCACCCACAAGTTTCCCTAGCTCATGAACAGAAACTATAGACTCTTGTGCAAACTTATTGTTTATATAATAGATTGTAAACGAACCCATAATTGTTGTATATCGTGACTAAACCATAAATGTATTTGGGAGCTGTTAGGAACTATTTGGTTTGAAACAATATATTGCTTGTATTGAGATCAATCAATATTGGTCTCCCCTTTAAAAGAGAGGTATTGAAACCCTACAGGGAAACTATACCCATATAGGAGTAAAAACTGTAACAACTTGGATCAGCAGAGCTAGAAGGAAAGACATGCAATCACCATAAAAAAACAGGGGAAGAAAGTGAGTCAAACAAACCAAAATAACACACTACTAGAATCAATGGTCAGTACAGCAAAAGAAAAGACAGAACAAGAATTCAGGATGTACATAATTAAAATGCTCTGTGACATAAAAAATGATATAAGAGAGCAAGACCAGTTAGCAAAAGACCATTTCGAAAAAGAGATACATACTTTACAGGAAGTAAAAGATCACTTCAGTAAGGAGATAGAGAATCTGAAAAGGAACCAGACAGAAATCCTTGAAATGAAAGAAACAATAAACCAAATTACAAACTCAATGGAAAGCATCACCAACAGATTAGACCACTTGGAAGACAGAACTTCAGATACTGAAGACAAAATATTTAACCTTGAGAACAGAGTTGACCACACAGTGAAGATGGTAACAAGCCATGAACAGAATATCCAAGAGATTTGGGATAACACTAAAAGACGAAACTTGAGAATTATTGGGATAGAAGAAGGCATAGAACTCCAAACCAAAGGAATGAGCAATCTATTCAATGAAATAATATCAGAAAACTTTCCAAATATGAAGAATGAATTGGATAATCAAACTCAAGAGGCTTACAGGACACCAAATGTTCAAAATCACAACAAACCTACACCAAGGCACATCATAATGAAAATGCCTAACATTCAGATCAAGGAGAGAATCTTAGACGCCACAAGAGAAAGGAATCAGATTGCATATAGGGGGAAGCCAATTAGGATCACTACAGACTTCTCAACCCAGACCTTGAGAGCAAGAAGATCATGGCAAAGCAAATACCAAGCACTAAAAGACAGCGGATGCCAACCAAGAATCTTATATCCAGCAAGATTAAGTTTTAGGTTTGATGATGAAATAAAAACCTTCCAAGATAAACAAAAATTAAAAAAGAATACACAGAAATAAAGCTGGCACTACAAAACATTCTTGGTAAAATATTCCATGAGGAGGAAATCAAAAACAACAATGAAAACCTGCAGAGGGAGGATCTACATTAAAGGCCAATCAAAGGAGAAACCCAGTCAAGTAAAAACCTGAAGGATAAACCAAAATGTCTGGAAATACAAACCATGTCTCCATAATAACATTGAATGTCAATGGCATAAATTCAGCAATTAAAAGACACAGACTGGCAGATTAGATTTTAAAAAAGACCCAACAATATGCTGCCTCCAAGAGACTCATCTCACAGAAAGAGATACTCACAGATTAAAGGTGAAAGGATGGAAAAAAGTTGATCACTCACATGGACTACGTAAACAAGCAGGAGTTTCCATCCTCATTTCAGATAAAGTAGACTTCAAACCAAAGTTAGTGAAAAGGGATAAAGAAGGTCATTTCATACTGCTCAAGGGAATCATACATCAACAAGACATAACAATCTTCAATATCTATGCCCCAAACAATGGGACAGCTATGTTCGTCAAACAAACCCTTCTCCAATTCAAGAACCAAATAGATCCCAACACAATAATATTGGGCAACTTTAACACAACTCTCTCACCACTGGACAGATCTTCCAAACAAAAACTAAACAAAGAATCTACAAGACTTAATAGAACAATCAAGGGTCTAGACGTAACAGATATATATAGAATATTCCATCAATCAACAAGCAAATACACGTTTTTCTTAGCAGCACATGGATCCTTTTCCAAAATAGATCATATGCTATGCCATAAAGCAAGTCTTAGTAAATACAAAAAAATAGAGATACTACCCTGCATTCTATCTGACCATAATGGACTGAAACTAGAAATTAATGACAGTTTTAAAAAAAGAAGCCACTACAACACCTGAAGACTCAATAATTTGCTATTGAACAATGCATGGGTAACAGAAGACATCAGGGAAGAGATAAAAAAATTCTTGGAGGTAAATGAGAACTCTGATACAACATACCAAAATCTCTGGGACACTATGAAGGCAGTGCTAAGAGGAAAGTTCATTGCATTAAACTCACATATCAAAGATATAAAAGTCAACAAATCAATGATTTGATACTACAACTCAAAGCCCTAGAAAAAGAAGAACAAAGTAACACCAAAAGAAGTAGAATACAAGAAATAATTAGAATCAGAGCTGAAATCAATGAAATTGAAATACAAGAAACAATTCAAAAAGTAGCTAAAACAAAAAGCTGGTTCTTCAAAAAAAATAAACAAACTTGACAAACCCTTAGCCATCCTAACACAAAGAAGGAGAGAGAAAACCCAAATTACCAAAATTTGTGATGAAAAAGGAAATATCATGACAGACCCTGCTCAAATACAGAGGATAATCAGAAACTATTTTGAAAACTTATATTCCAGTAAATTAGAAAACCCTGAGGATACCGACAAATTCCTAGAAACATAAGACCTACCCAAACTGAACCAGGAGGACATTCATGACTTAAACAGATCAATTACATGCAAGGAAATAGAAGAGGCCATCAAGAGCCTTCCATCCAAGAAAAGCCCTGGACCAGATGGATTCTCAGCCGAGTTCTACAAGACCTACATAGAAGAACTAACTCCAATACTCCTCAAATTATTCCATGAAATAGAAAGGGAAGGAACCCTTCCAAACTCATTCCATGAGGCTAGTATCACCTTGATCCCAAAACCAGACAGAGACATGTCAAAAAAGGAAAATTTCAGACCAATATCCCTAACGAACATAGATTCAAAAATTCTCAATAAAATTTTGGCAAATCGCATACAAAAGCATATTAAAAAAATAGTACACCATGATCAAGTGGAGTTCATTGCAGGGATGCAAGTTTGGTTCAACATACGGAAAACAATACACGTAATCCATCACATCAATAGACTTAAAGATAAGAATCACATGATTCTATCAATTGACATAGAGAAAGCATTTGACAAAATAGAGCACCTTTTCATGTTCAAAACACTAGAGAAACTAGGGATAGTTGGAACATACATCAACATTGTTAAAGCAATATATGCTAAGCTTAAGGCCAACATCATCCTAAATGGAGAAAAATTGGAAGCATTCCCTCTAAAAACTGGAACAAGACAGGGATGCCCTCTCTCACCACTCTTATTCAATATAGTCCTTGAAACTCTAGCCAGAGCAATCAGACAGACGAAGGAAATTAAAGGGATACAAATAAGAAAAGAAGAACTCAAGCTATCATTATTTGCAGATAACATGATTTTATACTTAGAGGATCCAAAAAGTTATACCAGAAAACTTTTAGAGCTGATAAATGAATTCAGCAAAGTTGCAGGATATAAAATAAATATCCATAAATCAAATGCATTTCTATACATCAGCAATGAGTCCTCTGAAATAGAAATTACAAAAACTACTCCATTCGCAATAGCCTCCAAAAAAATAAAATACTTGGGAATCAATCTAACAAGAGTGGTGAAAGACCTCTATAATGAAAATTATAAGACACTAAAGAAAGAAATTGAAGAAGATCTTAGAAGACGGACAGAACTCCCATGTTCCTGGATAGGCAGAATCAATATTATTAAAATGGCCATACTACCCAAAGCGCTATACAGATTCAATGCAATCCTGATTAAAATCCCAAAGGCCTTTCTTATAGAAATAGAAAAGGCAATCATGAAATTCATTTGGAAAAATAAGAAACCCAGAATAGCCAAAGCTATCCTGAACAAGAAGAGTGAAGTGGGAGGCATCACAATACCAGACCTTAAACTTTACTACAAAGCAATAGTAACAAAAATGGTATGGTACTGGCACCAAAATAGACATGTAGACCAATGGTACAGAATAGAAGAACCAGAGAGTAATGCACATAAATACAGTTATCTCATACTAGACAAAGACGCCAAAAACATTCATTGGAGAAAAGATAGCCTTTTGAACAAATGGTGCTGGGAAACCTGGATATCCATTTGCCGTAAAATGAAACTAAACCTACCTCTCACCATGCACAAAACTCAACTCAAAGTAGGTCAAAGACCTAGGAATTAGACCAGAGACCCTGCATCTAATTGAGGAGAGAGTGGGTCCAAATCTTCATCACATTGAAGAATTCCTTAACAAGACTCCTATAGCACAAGAAATAAAAGCAAGAATCAATAAATGGGATGGACTTAAACTAAAAAGCTTCTCAGCAAAAGAAACTATCAAGGAGGTAAACAGAGAGCCTACATTCTGGGAGCAAATTTTTGCCACACGCACATCAGATAGAGCCCTGATCTCCAGGATATATAAAGAACTCAAAAACTTAACACCAAAAAAACAAACAACCCAATCAATAAATGGGCTAAGGAGCTGAGTAGAAACCTCTCAGATAAAGATATACAATCAATAAACATATATATGAAGAAATGTTCAACGTCTCTAGCCATTAGAGAAATGCAAATCAAAACTACTCTCAGATTTCATCTCATCCCAGTCAGAATGGCAGCTATCCAAAATACCAGCAACAATAAGTGCTGGCAAGGATGTGGTGAGAAAGGTACACTCAAACATTGCTGGTGGCATTGCAAACAGGTGCAACCAATCTCCATACAGGAAAGCAGTATGGAGATTTCTTAAAAAACTTGGAATGGAACCACCATTTGATCCAGCTATCCCACTCCTTGGCCTATACCCTAAAGACTTAAAAACAGCACACTACAGTAAAGCAGCCACTTCAATGTTTATAGCAGCACAATTCACAATTGCAAAACTGTGGAAGCAACCCAGATGTCCTTCAATAGATGAATGGATAAAGAAACTGTGGTACATAT
>PVHX01019624.1:0-34011 GCA_004024805.1 Geosciurus inauris
GAACTCAGTGCCTCACGCATGCTAGGCAAGTGCTGTACCACTGAGCTACAACCCGTCCTCACAATTTTTTTTTTTTAAATATTTTTTAGTTGTAGGTGGACACAATAGCTTTATTTTATTTTTATGTGGTGCTGAGGATCGAACCCAGTGCCTCCCGCATGCTAGGCGAGCGCCATAACCCCAGCCCCTCCCCACAATTTCTTAATCCATTCATCTATTGACTTTCTGCTTCTTCTCAACAATGTGAATTTATTGTCCTCATACAGTTTTCTATATGCTGCTTCTGCTTTGGGTTTGACTTTCCTGGGTCTCTGGATTGAGAGTTTTAATCAAATTTAGAAAATATTTTACCATTTAAAAAACATTTTAGCTTCTTATCTCTTTCCAGGATCCTACCTAAATACACAGTAGACCACTTGGTATTTTCCCATGGCTTAGTTCATTTATATTTGGTCTTTTTTTTTTCTCTCTCCGTTGTGCTCTATTTTAGATCGTTTTTACTGTTGAGTCTTCAAGCTCACTGACTATTGCTTCTTCAGTGTCTAATGGATTATTCATTCCGTCCAGTGTACTTTCATTTAACATATTTTTCTCTTAAAAATGCATAACCTCTTTATGTCTTTTACTTTCCATTTTTTCTCCTTATATTTATATTTTTCTTCTTTCTGTGAGCATATTTTTAAAATTTATAATAGCTGTTAATGTCTTTGCCTGTTCCTTTTTATCTGTTATTTCTGGTTTATTGGCTGATTTTTCTCTTAATTATGGATCATATTTTCAGCTTTTTTATATGCCTAATAATTTTCTATTAACTGCTGGTGAAATGTTAAATTTTGTTGTACCTTTTAAAGAGTATTGGGTTTTGTTCTGATGCTCGTTTAAATATTCTTGAAGATTAGCTTGATCTATTGGAGGCTTGTTTTGGCAGGTTCTGAGGTGACTTTACTCTGGTGTATTTACTTGTGACTCTTGTGAGGGATGTACCCAATACCCGGCGTATGGTGAGATCTCCTCACTCTGTTCGTTGGGGACACAACCTATTCCCTGTACAAATGTCAGTAAATTTCTGCTTACTCCTCTCCAGTGTCTGTTTCCAAGATTCCTCTCATTCATGTGCAAATCAGTATTCAGTCAAATTTTAAGAGATGCCTCTAGAGTTCTCCAGAAGTCCCTCTCTGTGCAATGTCCTACTCACCCGTTCTCTGTCATAATTTATAGCAGCCTCAGTCTCTCTGAGCTCTGATTTTTGCCTCCATAACTTTTTCTTTTTCTTTCTTTCTTTTTTTTTTTTTTTGAGATGAGATCTTGCCCAGGCTAGTCTCAGACTCCTGGGCTTGAGAGATCCTCCTGCCTCAGCCTCCTGATTTCACCCGGTTCATAACTTTTTTATAATAATTCCTTTAAAAGTGTTTTGCAGTATCCCTTTAAAGACTGATGAACTTTTTTCTGTCAGATAAAGCTATTTTTTATATCAACTTCATCTTTTCCTCAAAGTTTGATTTTATAGTGAGTATAGACAATATAGTTAGCTTCTACTGGAGTTTGGTTTCACTATTAAAATGACACTCTCAACCAGGGTGTGTTGGTGCACACAACTATGACCCCAATGACTAGGAAGTCTGAGGCAGGAGGAATGCAAGTTTGAGGCCAGCTGGGGCAATTTAGCTCTCTAGGATCTCAACTGAGACTCCTTCTGATGGATGTTAAGATGATCCCTAAGCTGGGCGCGGTGGTGCAAGCCTGTAATCCCAGCACTGAGGGAGGCTGAGACAGGAGAATCACAAGTTTAAAGCCAGCCTCAGCAATGGCGAGGTGCTTTGCCTAAGCAACTCAGTGAGACCCTGTCTCTACATAAAACACAAAATAGGGCTGGGGATGTGGCTCAGTGGTCAAGTGCCCCTGAGTTCAATCTCCAGTACCAAAAAAGAAAATGATCCCCAAGCGTGTCTGAGCTCTAGAAATTTTCTACATTACATCTTCCTTGTCAATGTTCCTTCCTTAGCAGTTGTTCTTTGGAGTTTCACCTTTCACACATACACATTGGAATTTTGTCTCAAACATCAAGAGAGGGAACCCATTTGCAAATTTATAGAGTTATTTATTTAGCTACTTTATCTCCTAATTGCTGTTCTACAAGATTTAGTTGGCTAGGAATTCCTGAACCTAATCTTCACCTTTTCATCTTAATCTCATCTTCTCATCCTGTACTGCGGTGAGACCCTATTCCTAAAAAAAAAAAAAAAACCCTTTCTAAAAAGCCACAGTGCTCATAGCATTCACCTAGGTTGTTGCCTTCACTCAGAAAACACAGTTCTGAAATGCCTGTTGTCCAGTTGTTTCATTTGTTTCCCCAGTTTTCTAGTTGTGTACAGATGGGGGAAGGGGAATCTCAGAGAGTAGTTATTTCTTCATGATTGGAAACAGAAGTCTGGCTTTGATTTAATAATCAAACTGACTCTTTGTAGCAGTCCCTGATGTTCTTGAACTTAAAGTTAATGTCTGAAAATGGGTAATGAAAGTTGTTTTGCTTCCAAACATCAATAAACTCCATGAGCATGGAGGCAGTAAAGATGTTCCTAATGCTGTCAAGTCCATAGTTCACTGAAAGTTGTTTTTCTAATGAAAGCCACACTGGGGGATATTTTTATAAGGCCATAAAAAAGACAAATTTGTTAATTTGGTTTTTAATACTCCTACAGAGTATTTGTTAATTTCCTTTTTATTGCTCCTACAGAGTATCCTAAGGGGTTCCGTTGGAGAATAGAATAGTTAAATTTTAGCCAAGCTTAACCTCCTTCTTAATCCATCATAATAAATAATGTAGCTCATAAAACCTGTGCCTTGAGTGGTTTTCTTGTTTTGTTCTGTATAAATGACAACAAATAATCTATCGATTCTCAGGAAATGGTTTCAATTACTCATAGATTTGACAAAATAGTTTTTAATACCTATATTGTGTGATGCACTGTGACAGGCACTAGACATGCAAAGATAAAAGAAACAGTCTAATGTCAGGAAGCTTATGGCATAGTAAATAGACAATCTCCTTGTCTTAGTCCATGTGTACTGCTGTGACAAATTACTGTAATTTTAGTGGCTGAAAACACAAATTTATTATCTCACAGTTCTATAGGTAAGAAGTTTAACACAGATCTCAATGGGCTAAAATTAACGTATAGGAAAAGCTGCACTTCCATCTAGAAGATCCAGAGGAGAGTCCTTTTCTTTTTCTTTTCCATCTTCCAGCAACCACCCAAATTCTTTAGCTCATGGTTCCCTTCCTATATCTTCAAAGCTGGCAACCACAGATCACACCACTCAGACCTTACTTTTGTCATTTGACTTCTTTGACTCTCACTTCCACCTTTAAGGATCCTTGTGATTACATTAGGCCTACCTGGATAATATAGGATGATATCATGTTTTAAGGTCAGATCATTAAATAGCCTGTATTAGTCAGCTTTGCATAGTTGTGACCACAATACCTGACATAAACAACTTATAGGATTACTGGGAGGAAGTCGTATCCTTAAAATCACATTTTTTGCATCTTTATTTGTCTTATTTTTTAAATATTGAGATTATATATTCTTAGTAGAAACTAGTAAGACCTGAGAATCTGAACATTTGATTTAAACTCCTTCATTACGAAGAAACATGTTAAGTTTCTTGAAACACTTTGGGTTAACATCTGTCACTTTAAGGATAAATGGCTTGTGAACTGTTGTTTACTGCTTCCACCCCTATCCCTTTTTTTATAATGCAGAAGAAAATCTTTGACTGTTTCCTTCTTTTTAATGTTGAAGAACATCCTAATGACGCAGCCTTGAATGGATGCTGTGCTTCCTGGTAAATTTCGTTGAGCTGCTGGTGCCCCCTGGTGATTAGTACTTATGATTACAGCTCAGTTTTGTTTGCCTGTGAGAAGCATTTCGACTGTCGCTTCAGGTGGAGAAATAATGAATGGCTTTGGAAAACTACAAAGAACCACAGGGACATAAGATTAGAATGCATCATAAGGTGTAGGCACCTGGGCTGCACCAGTGAAGGTGGATACCTGAGCAGGGACTGGATTCTGATTGGAATGAGAAGAGGATATGGATTCTGGTTTGGCATCAAACATCACTGCTACACTTAACTGTAATTGTTTCCCTGTTGTTTCTCACTTGAGAATATGAGGTCCATGAGAATATGAGGCAGCCAGTGAAAGTTTCTGAGTGACTAAGCAAATGAAGGAATGAAAAGGATTAATTCATAGAAACTGCACATGAGTCGACAGCTATTATTCTTTCTATTGTTAATTATTAGATGCTTCAAATGGAAAATATTTGGAGAAAATTCTTTTTTTTTCTTTTCTTTTTTTGTTGCAGTACTATGGATTGAACCCAGGGCACTCGATTATTGAATTGCACCCCAGCTCTTTTATTTTTTATTTTGAGACAGGGTCTCACTAAATTGCTGAGGCTGGCCTTAAACGTGTGATCCTCCTGCCTGAACCTCCCAAGTGGCTGGGAAACAGGAGTATGACATGGCACCTGACTACTTTGAGAAAATTCTATTTAATAAAGCCCCAAATATCCAGGAGCATTTCTTAAACCTTATATCCAATATAGTGTCTAATTTTTTAATTTGTTCTTTTTAGTTATACATGACAATAGAATGTATTTTGCTGCTATGACATATAATTCATACGTGGAGTATAACTTCCCATCCTCATGATTGTGCATGATATGGAGTTACACTGGCTGTGTATTCATATGTGTACACAGGAAAGTTATGACCAACTCATTCTACTGGCAGGGTGTGGTGGCACATGCCTGTAATCCCAGCACTTTGAGAGGCTGAGACAAAAGAATCCCTAGTTTAAAGCCAGCCTCAATAATGGCAAAGTGCTGTCTCTACATAAAATGCAAAATAGGGCTGAGGATGTGTCTCAGTGGTCGAGTGCCCCTGAGTCAATCCCTGGTTCCAATAAAAACAAAAATTAATTCTACTATCTTTCCCATTTCCATTTCCTCCCCGCCTTTGTGAGTTAGCATCCACATATCAGAGAGAACATTCAACATTCATTTTTTTAAAATTTTTTAAAAAAATTTTGAAACTTATTTTTTAGTTGTAGATGGATACAATATTTTTATTTATTTTTATGTGGGGCTGAGGATTGAACCCAGTGCCTCACACTTGCGAGGCACATGCTCTACCACTGAACTACAGCCCTAGCCCAATCTGTTTGCTTGGGATTGGCTTATTTCACTTAGCATGATACTCTCCAGCTCCATCCATTTACCAGCAAATGCCATAATTTCACTCTTCTTTATGGCTGAGTAATATTCTATATATATCACATTTTCTTTATTCGTTCATCTGTTGCAGGGCATCTGGGTTGGTTCCATAGCTTAGCTATTGTGAATTCAGCTGCTATGAACATTGATGTGGCCACATCACTCTAGTGTACTGATTTGGGGTATATGCCAAAGAGTGGGGTAACTAGGTCAAATGGTGGTTCCATTCCAAGTTTTTTGAGGAATCTCCATACTGCTTTTCAGAGTAGTTGCATCAATTTGCAGTTCCACCAGCAATGTATGAGTGTGACTTTTTCCCACATCCTCGCCAACGTGTATTGTTGCTTGTGTTCTTGATGATTACTATTTTGACTAAAGTGAGATGAAATTTGCAGTTCTCTAAATGCTAGTGATATTGAACATTTTTTCATATATTTTTTGACCATTCATATTTCTTCTCTGAAGTGCTTGTTCAGTTTCTTTGCCCATCTATTGATTGAGTTATTTGGATTTTGTTTTTGTGTGTGTGTGTGTTAAGTTTTCTTTTTTTTTTTTTTTTTAATTCTTTATATATCCTGGACATTAATGTTCTATCTGAGGTGCAGGTGGCAAAGATTTTCTCCCATTCTATTGGCTCTTTCTTCATGTTCTTGATTATTTTCTTTGCTGTGAAAAAGCTTTTTAGTTTGATACCATCTCATTTATTGATTCTTGATTTTACTTCTTGTGCTTTAGGAGTCTCATTGAGGAATTTGGTTCCTGAGCCAACACGATGGAAATTTGGGCCTACTTTTTGTTCTACCAGGCACAGGGTCTCTGGTCTCATGCCTAGTTCCTTGATCCACTTTGAGTTGAGTTTTGTGCAGGGTGAGAGATAGGGGTCTAATTTCATTTTATTATATATGGATTTCCAGTTTTCCCAGCACCATTTGTTGAAGAGGCTATCTTTTCTCCAATGTATGTTTATGGCATCCTTGTCTAGTATGAGATAACTGTCCAATACATAGTGTTTTAAAGATATAACTTTATATCATTTGCTTCAATTAATACATACAGATAAAGCACTACATTCCAGGATCTGGAGATACAAATATGTGACAGTCACAGTTCTAGTCCCCAGAGAACATATAAGATCATATTAAAAATCCCTATCTTAGCCAGATGTAGCAGTGCACACCTGTAATCCCAGTGGTTTGGGAAGCTGATGCTGGAGGATTGTGATTTAGTGAGGTTCTAAGCAACTTAGCAAGACTCTGTCTCTAAGTACATTTTAAAAAGCTGGGGGGGCGGGGATGTGCCTCAGTAAGCACCCCTGGCTTCAATTCTCAGTACCAAAAATTTTTTTAAAAAATCCCTACCTTGCTGCCAACCACCAGATTTTATCCCTCCCTATGGCAGTTGCAATCATGTATTTTTTGTTTTGTTTTGTTTTCCTTCCAGATCCTTTGTCTCTCTTATTATAATCATGGTATTCTCCCCTCTCTACTTCATCTCCTAATAATTTATTGTTTTTCATATTATTGTATATTATAGTATAGTAACCCAAATTTCCTGTATTTGTAGTAAAGCTATACCGAAACAGTTCATCTGTATTAGAATTTCTAATTATAGAAGTGGTTTTTTAAATTCCCCTTTTGACATTAAGAAAAAACCTAATTAGAATAAGAATGCATTCCTTGTAATAGCTGTTAAAAAGGAACCTATGTTCAGTAGAGGATTAAAAATGCCTTGAAGAGGGCTGTGGGGGCAGGGAGGAGGGGCTTATTAGTAGAATGCTTGCCTCACATGCATGAGGCCCTTGGTTTGATCCCTAGTACTGAAAGAAAGAAAGAAAGAAAGAAAGAAAGAAAGAAAGAAAGAAAGAAAGAAAGAAAGAAAGAAGGAAGGAAGGAAGGAAAGAAAGAAAGAAAACAAACAGAAACAGCCAGCCTTGGATACAAATTGATTCTATATGGAGAAATGAAGCTGAGAAAATACTTAAATGTCTAGGCAAAAGACATACATACATTAATAGTGGGAAAGTTGGAAATGGTTTCTTGAGTTCTTGGATTTCTAATTGTCCTCCTACTTGTTCAGTAGGAGTTCCCTCTGTCTCTATAATATAATACACCCAGGTGCTTCACAATTATGATAGGCTGCAAAAATACACATTTTAATAGCCTACAGCAGGGCTTCTCAACTTGGCATCATTAACATTTTCGGCTGGATAATTCTTCATTGGCAGGGGTGGGGACAGTTCTATGCATTGCATAATACCCATGTTTACAGCAGCACAATTCATAATAGCCAAACAATGGAATCAGCCCAGATGTCCATCAGTGGAAGAATGGATAAAGAAAATGTGGTATGGGCTGGGGTTGTAGCTCAGTGGTAGAATGGTTGCTTCACATGTGTGAGGAACAGGGTTCAATCCTCAGCACCACATAAAAATAAATGAAATAAAGGCATCATGCCCATCTACAACTAAAAATATTTTAAAAAAGAAAATGTGGTGTATTTATACACACACACACACACACACACTCTCTCTCTCAATGGAATTTTATTCAGCCATAAGGAAGAATGAAATCTTGTCATCTGCAGGAAAATGGATGGAATTAGAGAATATTATGTTAAGTGAAATGAGCCAAACTCAGAAAGTCATAGGATGTATGATATTCTCATATGTGGAAGCCAGAGAGGAAAAAGGAAAAGAAAGGTTGCAGAGGATGGGAAGAATCTCATGAAAATTGAAAGGACATCAGTAGAATACAGGAAAGGAATCAGGGAAAGGGAGGGGAGAAAGGAAAGGGGAAATACTAGGGAACGATACTGGCCAAATTATATTGTTGTATTGTGTGTGTGTACAAATATGTAGCAATGAATCTCATCTTGTACAATTATAACACACCAAAAAATAGGGACAAAATTAAGTGAACATAATTGTTTGGAAAAAAAAAGACTTTTTTTTCTTTGGACATTGAATTCTAGTTTTCCTTCATTACTTTAGGTGTTCCCTCACAGCTCCTCTTTTCTGTCCACATCTTAAAAGTCAATTGTTCAATTAAAACAAATAAATAAACAAATAAATAAGTCAATGGTTCACATTCTCTTAAATTATATTTGCTTTCCTAAATAAATCCGTGTTAAAAAAAAAAAAAAGAAAAGTCAATATTCTCAGGGGCTCTATCCTAGACCTCTCTGACCCTTTTATTTTATACATTGTCCCTGAGTTATCTCATCCATTTCTGTGGGGCCTACTTATACTTATGCGTTATAGTATGGCAACTTTAACTCCAAAAATATAAGTGCAAGGTTTTTTTGATTTGTTTTGTTTTATCTCTTTTATCTCTTATAAAAGGAGGTAAAGCAAGAGAAGTTGGAACATTTGGATAAAATATTGTGTCTGCCACAGGAACATTCAGCAATGTCTAAGTCTTTTGCTTTCCCCTAATTCTCCTTGACTAAGTGAGTCTGATGGCTTATATATTCTATCATGTGTTTGTGTGGTGTTTTTTTTTTAAAAAGCTTTAAAAACAGGTATCTTAGGCTTCTGAAAAATCAAATTATAAAAACTAATATCTTTGTTCTACTGTGTTCTGCTGTTGCAATCCCCCTTGATGCACAGGATTCCCAATGGCCTGTAGAAATATTAAGGGGGAGCTAGGTGTGGTGGAGCACACCTGTAATCCCAGTGACTCTGGAGGCTGAGACAGGAGGTTCAAAAGTTATCCAGCCTCAGCAGCTTAGCGAGGCCCTAAGCAACTCAGTGAGACCCTATCTCTAAATGAAATGTGAAAAAGGAATGGAGGATGTCGCTCAATGGTTGAGTGCCCCTGGATTCAATCCCCAGTACCAAAAGAAAGAAAAGAAACAAAAAGAAAAGAAATATTAAAGGGACCATCCATAGGTTAAAATATCAAAATATGATTCTACCCCAATTCCTGCAACAAATGTTTATTGAGTGACAATCATATTCTGGGCACAGCCTCAATAATAAATCAGATGTCAAAGTATCTGATAGAGCTTGTAAACATGAAAACAAATCAATATTAAGGAGTGTAATAAAAAGTATTGAAAAATCAAGGTCACTTTAGAAAGAATGCTGAGGATAGCTTTCCTGAAGGAGTGATATTTACGGTCATATTTGAAAGATATTAAGAGAAGCTAACCACAAGCAATACTGAAGATAGAGCATTCCAGATACAAGGAACCACACCCAAGAGCCCAGGGATGAGAAGGACAAGCACATAAAAGGAACAGAATAAAAGCACATAAGGCTGGAGCAAAGTATTGGAAGGGGGAGGATGGTATGATATCAAGGTGGAAAGTGATCATGTGGTGACTTTAGAGGTCATGGTAAAGAATGGGGGCTGGAGTTGTGGCTCAGTGTTAGAGCACTTGCCTAGCATGTGTGAGGCACTGGGTTTGATCCTCAGCACCACATAAAAATAAATAAAAATAAAGGTCTTGTATCCATCCACAACTAAAAAAATATTTAAAAAAGAATGTGAGGGTTTTTTTTTGTTTTTGTTTTGTTTTAAATGTCTCTGGCTGTTGTTTGGAAAATAGGTTCCTAAGGTGGTGGGGCCAAAGTGAAGTATATTATAATAGCCTAAGAAAAAGTCTGCCGTGGGCTTGAATAGAATGGTGGTGGAAATGAAGAGTTAATGAATTCAAGACATATTTTGGAAGTAGAATTGACTGGACATGGTAATGGGAGTAAATTGGAGTAAGAAGAAACAAAAAGATCTTGGCTGGGTTCTATCTTTCATACAATACTCATAATAGAACTATTGACTGAGATGAGAAAAACCAGGGGAGGAATAGTTTTTGGAAGGAAACTGGGAGATGTATTTTAAACATAACATGTTTGAGATGTCTATTCAGCACCTAAGTGAAGTGCTAAGTGGGCAGTCACCTGCATACATCTGGTGCTTAGGAAAGAGCTCAAAAGTAAAAAGACACAAATTTAGGAATTATTAATATATGGGGGATGTTTTATATCATAGAACTAGAAGCTTTCACCGAAGGTGAGAATTTTAGTGGAGAAACCTGAGACCAAACCTCAACATTCAGAGGTTGAAAATGGGTGGAGAATTCAGCAGAGAAGGAAAGGAAACAAGCCAAAGGAACAGGAGAAAAGGATTGTGATGACCAGGAAACCAACAGGGGAACATGTGTCATGAGAGAATGGTCAGCTGAGACAATCTGCTGAAACGTTAAGAAAACTGAGGATAAAGAAGTGTGTCCTTTTGATCTGACTTAATGTTCTCCCAGAAGGACTGGATTAGTTGCTACTCCTATGTTGTTCCATAATTCCATGTATGTGTTTTATGGTATATGCCATTTATTTATGGTATATGCCATTTACTTCATTGTAACTGTTTTAACTGCCTGTGGCTCCTATTAGATTTCAAGTTCCATGAGGACAGGGACCATGTCTGATTGGATCACACTTGTAGCACAATAATTGGCATATAGTAAAATCTGAATAAATATTTTTTTCAATAGTGAATGAATAAATGAAGAATGAAGGAACAAAAGATGTACACAGGCCATTGGCACTCATTCTCCTTCCCAAATGAAAAATAAGAATTATATCTGATTCTTCAATTTTAGGTATTTCATCAAAACTCAACAATGAGCCACATGCCTGTAACCCCAGCACTTTGGAAGGCTGAGACAGGAGAATCGTAAGTTCAAAGCCAGCCTCAACAATGGCGAGGCGCTAAGCAACTCAGTGACACCCTGTCTCTAAATAAAAGACAAAATAGGGCTGGGGATGTGGCTCAGTGGTCGAGTGCCCCTGAGTTCAATCCCTGGTACCAAAAACAAAAACAAAAACAAAAAAACGCACTCAACAATTAAAGTCCCTGGACAGTGACACTGGTAACCATCAGTTGGTTGTGCTGGGAATTGAATCCAGGGCCTGAAGCATGCTAGACAAGCACTGTACCACTACATCCTTGCCTAAGGCTAGTCTTAATACATAGAAATAGTATAAGAACAGAAAGAGAAAGGAACAGTCATTCAAAAGCCGGACTCAAATACATTAAAATGCTCCATAAGTTCAACCTTATAAACACCAGTTCTTCCACTGTTACAGAAACTATTAGAGCTGAACATTACCTTTATATGGCATTTTTTCTCATTTGATACTATGTAATATATTCATTGTTAACTTGATTTCACCCATAAACTTTATGAGATTGTGTGCGGGGAGACATTTATGTTGGTGCAAAATAGCTGCATGAATTTGCACCTTCTTATGCCTCAACCCTTTCCCGTCAGGAATCTATTTTGAGTTATCTACTCAGTGAGGAGTCCTTATATTTTTGCAGCTCTTTTTTTTTTTATCTAAGGAGGAACTGGAGTTCTATTTTTTTGTGTGTGTGGCATTCCCTATCATGTTTACGCAGACCAATCAAAGTTGACTCCAAGACTGACCTAAGTTCTAAAGAGCACAGCCATCTACCCTAGAATTGGCCTATATTTCTTTTCATGCTTGGACTAATGTAGGCTACTTGTTTTCTGCCAATATGCTTATGTATTAGTTTCCTATGACTGCTGTAATAAATTATCATAAATGTGGTAGCTTAAAACAGTATACATTTATTCTCTTCCAGTTCTGGAAGTCAGGAGTCCAAAATAGGTCTGGGCAGAGATGAACTCCCTATAGAAGCTTTAGGATCTCCTTGTATTTTCTTTTGGTGGTTGATAGCATTCCTTGGCTTGTGGCTGCATCACTCCAATCAGTGCCTCTGTGGTCACCCTGCCTTCTCTCACTAAATTGTCCAGGCTGGCCTCAAAGTTGTGATCCTTCTGCTTCAGCCTCCCAGGTAGCTGAGATTATAAGTGTGTACTACTGCTCCATGAAAAATTTTATACACTCCTCAAATTCCAATGTATGCTAAATCTGAACAATTATTTTGATTTTAAATATTTTATTTTTAAACATTTTATTTTAGAATAAAATGTTAAAATTATTTTGATTGAGTGATAAATGCAAAGTGCTGTAGATAGGTTCTAAAATTACCACACTATTAAATGATCTGGGATGCATATCATTTGAACTAAAAGAATTAGGTATATTGAAGAGAGAACAGAAAGCTTCAACAATGATCCTATAGCTTTCTTCATATGTATGAAGATGTTTTACAAAGAATAGGTATTAGATGCATGCTATATAAATTGAATCAGGAATAATTAATTGCAGACAGAATCAGATTTCAATCCATTAAGAAGAATTCAGAATGGGCAATGGAAGAGGCCTCCTCAAAATGAAATCACTTCCTAGTTCTGGAAGTGTTCATGAATGTGCAAAGGCCCTGAGGGAGGTGTACAGAGGGAAAAGGTAGAGAATACATCCAAAGATACAATCGTGAGAAATTTAATAAAAACAAAATCTCTTTAATGATTGTTTCTACATAGTCCAAGTAATATTATCCTTCTCCAAAATAATTTTCTAATTACAACCAGCATGATCTTTTGAAAAGTCATATCTGATTATGTCAGCCCCTTAATAATATTCTGCACTAAAACCCTTCATTTGATTAAAGGCCCTTTCTACATTGACCCCTGGCTTCCTTGCCAGTCTCTTCTGGAATTCTTGCCTGCATTCTTGTCATGTTTCAGTTGTTCAACTTTAGATAGTCCTTCCTACCTCCAGCTATTGAACAAATTCTTCCAAACCTCAAGCCTCTCTCCTTTTTGCCTAGGATACTCAAAGATAACTCTCTAAAGGCTTCTCTAGAATGCTAAACTAATTGGTTTCACATGCATGCCTGCAAATTTCTCTGAACTGTTTCAAGATGAAGCATTCATTACATATTTGCTTATTTGTCTCTCTTACCAAAAGGTAAGCTCTCTGAGGACAGAGACTACTTTATATCTTGTTCAGTACAGGGTCTGGCATATAGTTGGCATATTCAAATATTTGTTGGATGAATAAATGGGCTTTTTAAAAAATTTGGTTGAAGTGCAAAAGACTGACGGGGTGGGGGGGAGTTTGCTTAACTGACACCAGACCCCTAGTTACAAAATTTCAGAAATACCAGTATGGTTTCTTTCTTTTTTTAATATTTTTTAGTTGTCAATGGACCTTTATTTATTTATATGTGGTGCTGAGACTCGAACCCAGTGCCTCACGCATGCTAGGCTAGCGCTCTACCACTGAGCCACACCCCAGCCCCCAGTATGGTTTCTTGAGAGAGTGTATTTCATAAAAGAAAAGGGAAGCTAATGAAGAAAATTAAACAATCATCAAACAAACCAGGCCCATTAAACTGGAGTCAGCATGGAATACAGAAATCCTGGGAAGCAGAGCATAAAGACTTAAGGTATATCATGCATTCATTCGTTCCCAAATATTTATGGAGTGTTTATTATGTGCCTGCATTTGGGGCTGGCTGTGCATCCAAAGGTGGGCAAGTATTACAGTCCTTGCCCTTACCAAACCTACAGCCCAAACAGGATAGACAAATACTTAGAAAAGTAATTTCACAGAGCGTGGTAAGCCCTGTTAAAGAAGGTATATCATTGTTATGAAATACCTAATTTAGTGGCGGGCAGGTAGGAAGGACAGAAGAATGTAGGGGAAGGACTGGGTGGTCAGGAAAGCCTTTCCGATTTGCTCTAACCCTGATAGTCCAGGGAACTCAAAGTTCAATAACCATAATTTGGGGATTCCAAAGAGATTCAAGGGCACCTTGATAGATTTGACTCGCAGTGATCCCTAGTGTGAAAGGTCATTAGCCTCGTGAGCAAGGCTTGGGCAAGAATAACATTCTGCACTTCGTCGCACCACAACTGGGCTGGTCGTAAAGTGCTCGTTCCTTATTCACGCAGGCTTCGGCCAAGGGAAGGGCTGCCGCTGCCCTCAGACAGCCAGGCGGTGCCCTAGACGCCCGACTCACGCAACTCCACCCAGGGAAGAGGCGTGGAGACCCCGCCCACGCCCCGGCGAGCTCAGCCGGCGTGTCCCAGGACCGCCCCCGGCCGCCGCGGCCACGTGACCCGAAGTGTGACGTAGGAGGAAGGAGACGCCATTAGAGGGAGGTGGAGAGAGAGCCCTCTTCGCCTTTCCTCCGGTGCCTGACGTGGTGGCTGAGGCCCATCATTCTCGGACTTTCTCTCGGTCCTCCCAGGCCTCGCCCGAAGACAAAGAGGAGCCAGCGCCGGGTCGGCGGGCCGGTGGCAGGGCGCTGAGCCGGCCGGAGCTGTGAAAGCGCTGCCGCGGCTGTGGGGAACTCCGCGCGGTTCTCGTGCTCAGGCGGCCGGGAAGCGGCGGGATGGCTGCGGCCGGCGGCGGAGCGGCGGCGGGCCGAGCTTACTCGTTCAAGGTGGTCCTGCTTGGGGAAGGCTGCGTGGGGAAGACATCGCTGGTGCTGCGCTACTGCGAGAACAAGTTCAACGACAAGCACATCACCACTCTGCAGGTGCGGACCCCGGGGAGCTGAAGGTGGCGCCTCAGGGCCCCCACCTACCTGGGGCTGTGAGGACTTTGCTGCCCGAGTCCGCAGCATCGGGGCTGGCAAACCTCAGGCCTGTCATCTCCGCCTTCGGATTGCTTTTCCTAGTCGCCTTGGTTTCCCAAGCTGGGTCAGGGCGCCGGTAGACGTGAGGACAGTCTGGGGGGGGGTGGGGTGGAAGGACTCTGAAAAGTCCCAGTGTCCCCGGTGGTAGCCGCACACATCGGGGAGTCCCCTTCGGTGGACTAGTTTTTCTCCTTTGATGAGCTTCCGCTTCGGCCCTAGGTGTTTTCACCCTGCAGTCTCTGAGGAGTAAGGCTTTTTCTGTACCTCTTAGTTAGGAACTTGGCTGCGGATTTGATTTTGCGAAAGGTTATTTGTAACTTAAGTGCTTACTGACGACAAAGTGTTTATGCAAGTTCCATTTTGTTCTGTTAGCAGGAATGGCAAAACAGTCATCTCTGGAGGGTTTTTGAAATGACCGCTTGCTGGTGCAGGTTACGCAGTTTCATTGCAGGCTGCGTGGGTCTGACTAGTGGGTCACTCATTATGTGAGGTTGGTCGACCCACGTTGAAACGTCATGTGAATACTGGCTAGCAGTTGGTCCCAAAACTAAAAGCTTAGACGCTGCTATTTATTTTCTTAACCTGTCATAAAAGGCCGACTTTCTTCTGCAATTATATTGGAAAACTTTAAAATATAATCATTAAGAATGAAGCCAGGCCTTTGAGGGAGTATTCTCTCCCTACTCTCTTGAAGAAATCAGTTTGCATTGTTAGGAAAAAATTATCCTACTAATCTGGCTTGGTAAATTTGGCCAGAAGTAGTAAAGTCTAGTGGACTTTTGAGTTTGATTTCCTAGATTCATATTCTGCCTTAATCCATTTAACTAGTTGTGTGATCTTGGGTAAGTTTGTTAACCTGTCTGACCCTAAATTTCTTCTTTTGTTAAAATAATCATAATAATAGTGTCTAGCACATAGGTTGTCAGGATAAGTATATGCAAAAGCACTAGGACTTGATGCAGCGTAAGCACTCTATTATTAATGCCCCAACTTGCACAGTAGATCTTAATTAGTAATTGTGAAGTGTGCAAGAATATGGATGCTATTTAATGGAATGCATACACTAACCGTTGTGACATTTGATGTTTGATGCTATTATTAAACTGTTGGGTCTAGAATATAGGAATATGCTCTGATTCTGAGTCCTTGTTCTATTTTTACCCTTCTGTTCTTAATCCTGCGTGAAGCATAATAGCTGAATGTCAGATCATAAATTGCACCATGGTTCCAAAGCTCAACTTTGAACTCAGGTCTGACTTAAGATTTTGAATAGTTGACTGCCTCTGGATATTGGTAAACAAACCATTTAATATTTTCCTTTGTGCTAAGATCTAAAATGAAAAACTATTATAATTGAGGTCTTAATGGTTTTTTAAAAAATAATTTAGTCTTCCAACCTAAAAATTACACTTTTATCAGACATCTTTAAAACATGATGAAAGGTAAATACCCAAGAGAAGTTACTGCAAACCACACAGGAAAGAATAAAGTTATAGTAGATCTTTAGTATCAAAAGCATACAAATCCTGATTTTTATGTTTATATAATTCATAACAATCTAGATTTTCACAAAATTGAGGATTTTGTTGTATACAAAGTATAGAAACATTGGTATATCTAATCTCTCTTAAGATATGAGTTTACCTCATCTTTCTTAACAGTTTTTGTTTTGTTTTTCTGAGAAGTGTGATTTGTGTGTAGGAGACACAACCATGTATGCTTTTTAATTTCCAAAAATGAGAAGAAGATTATGCATTAGAAGATAAGAGGTCACCTTTTTTTCTTGTCAAGAAACTATCTTTTTAGGTCAAGCACAGTGGTGCATGACTTGGGAGGCTGAGGCAAGAGGATCACCAGTTCAAAGGCAACCTCAGCAAAAGGAAGGCACTAAGCAACTCAGTGAGACCCTGTTTCTAAATAAAATACAAAATAGGGCTGAGGATGTGGCTCAGTGGTTGAGTGCCCCTGAGTTCAAACCTAGGTAACCCCCAAAAAAGATACCCCCCAAAAAAGAAAGAAAGACTTAACTTTTTAAAATACTTTTTGTTTTGCAAAGTATGCTCTTATCCATTTATATTTCAAAAAAATTTTGCACGGCTGAAGAGAACCTCAGATAGTTTATTTTTCACTGTTTCAGTCTTTTTTTTTTTTTTTTTTTAATACTTCAGTCATTTGTCCACCTTTTTATTTTTCAACATCTTAGAGGTGAAATGAACTGATGGCGTAGAAAGTAGAGTACTTACTGAGGTGGCCCATTTCATTTTTAGACAGGTCTAATTTTCAAGTTTTTCTTTGTATCAAGTCAAAATCTATTTTTCTGTAGTTTCCAACCCTAGTTCAGCTCTCTGAATCTTGGTCTCATATGACATCACTTCTGATAATTGAAGATAGCTTATCACATTCCCTTGAGTATGGTCTTCTTTTGGGTAAAACAGCTCTAGTTCCTTTAACTGGATCTCTAGTGACATTATTTTAAATCCTTTCACTACTTGACATATCTCCTAGACTGTTTAATCATTCTTAGTCATCATCCTTCTTTTCTTTCTTTGGGTTGCCTTGAGCTATAGAAATGATTCCAGATGTGATTTGAACTGAACATAGAAATACAGGTTATCACTTCCCTTATCCTTTTCCAGTAGAGATATAGAAAAGATTCTGTGAGCTCTTTGGGTTGCTGTCACATTGATTAATACTGGATTTGCTGTCAGCTAAAACTTCTTTATCTTAATTGTTTTTAAAAAATGTTATATTGGTCAGATTTTCTTTTCTTTGATTTTGTACTTAATGTTTTCTTTTATTTCGATGTATTTCACCTGTTAAAGTTCAAGTACACCTGATTTGCTCCAATGATTAAAGTCTGTTAGTATTTATTTACTTATTAGTTATTTTGTAGGACTGGGGATAGAACTCAGGGCTTCACCCATGCTGGGCCAGACTCTACCACTGAGCTAATTTCCCAGCCTTTTCTTTTATGTATATGTTTTAATTTTGAGGGTCTCACTTAGTTACCCAGGCTGGCCTCAAACTTGGGATCCTCCTACCTCAGCCTCTGGAGTAGCTGGGACTACAGGTGTGTGTCACCACACCAGCTATTAATGTCCTTTTAAGTCTTGATTTTGTGGGTTCAGTGGTAGAGCCTTGCCTCACACGTGTGAGGCAGTTAGCACCACATTAAAAAAAATAAATAAGTAAATAAATAAATCAAAATAAAGTGATTATGTTAACTATAACTGAAAAATATTTATTAAAAAAATATTCATTTTGTAATTCATGAAACGTTGTTTGGGCTTCTGTGGGCCAGGAACCAGATGGGTACCGTACATGTAAAGAATAAGGTGTGCTAATATTTGGTAGCTACTTGTAACTTTTCACCTGAAGATTTGGTAAGAAAGCCTTCAGTGGTCTCATTAAATCATTAATAAAGACTTAGGGGAGAGAAGGTCAAATAAAAAGCTTTATAGCAAGTCTCACTATAGTCCAGTGATTCATAGTCAAAAATGAGTTTCTCTTTAGACATGAGAATCTATAAGAGTGGGACTTTTTCAGACTATACATGGCCGCTGGCCATTTCTTCCTCTTTCCTCTTAAGTGAGAAACAATTGTTGATGGAGTATTGTTCATGCTGATAATGGAAGCAGAAAACAGTTTAAAACCAACTTTTATAGGCTACTACCTATTAGACATATATCCTTTAGTAAAATGTAAATAGTTATTTCCGCATTATAGTTCTCCTACTTTTTGCCCTAGCCACATCAATCTTGCCCACAAGGATTATCATGAGATGTTTTGTCAGTGTTTGCTGGAGACAAAATTTACTGTTTTTTAAGTTTAGATCTGTCAGGAGGCTATATGATGTGGTGGAAAAAGAAAGGACTTTGAAGATAGATGGATATGAACGCTGACTCCCATTTCATGGTCTTCATGATCTTGGCTCCTTATGAGACCAAGCTGGCTCTCATAAGCTGGCTCTTGTGTATAAAAAAAATGTGAGTGCCTCACTCACATATCTTCTAAGTGGATTACATTAAAAGCTATCATATGTAAATCTCCTAGCTTAGTGCCTGGCACCTGTTTGTGTTTTTGTTTGCTTGTTTTTGTCCCGGGGATAAACCAAGGCCTCATACCTTTTGATAAGCACTCTACCACCAGCTACATTCTCAGCACCCCCCTGCCCCCCCATGCATGTTTGTTTAATAAATATTTGCTGTTAAATGAATAGATCATGCTTAATTTATTTTTCTTTCATGAAAACTCAGTCAAAGGAAGGAATGGAGTTATTTGACTTAAATTATTTTGAGAATCTGTGCTGTATCTAAGGAATCATTATATTTTAAAGTTGTTTATAGATTTTTTTTGTATAAAAGAAAAATATATATTTATACTAGAGTTTTGACTGGGATTGACATTTCAGTAATTCACTTTTTTGTGTTGTTTTGTTTGTTTGTTTTTAAAATTCTGATGTTTGCCATGCTTTAGTGTTTTAGTACTGCTCTGTTTTTCCAGAGCTTCTCCTAGTTGATGATAGTTACAGAGTAATCTTATAGATAAGTTTTCTGGCCCAAGACTTGAATTTATGCAGAGTCCTCAAGCTCTCCTATGTGATTTTCTCACTGATTTGAGGCGTTGATAAACTTGACAAGACAGAGGAAGAAGATTGAAGTTGCTTATTTTTCTATGGAATTTATTGACAATATTGTTGACTCTAAGGAATTAAATTCAAAAATATTTTTATTGTATATCTGTTTTATATGTCAAACATTGTACTAGTGGGAAATGTAAAGATTGGTAAGGCACTTTAGCTGTCAGTTTACTTTCTTGACTTTATTCTTAAAGGGTTGTGATATTTCAAATTGTAATCACTTCCTGCCTTAGATTTATCTTTATATCTGTACTCCTGGGTGATCATTTCCTTTTCTTTATTTGAACTCCTTTTTTCCTTATAAGGTGCTTATTGAAGGATTATGTGCTCTAATTTAAGTGACTTCCATCAGTTTTTACTGATCTCCTCTGTAAAAAGTAATCTTGTTTATAATAGAACCATCATCTCTTCTAGGATTCTAACTGTGGAATTCTATCTATCTTCCTGGGGTCTAGAGTAGGTACCTGACACATGATTAGCCAAGTAATGCTGTAAGGTTGACTGGACATGTCTTGACAGTTTGGCAAATGAGAAAACTAGAACTTGGACTAAATTTCCAAGGACCCATAAATAGAAAATGTGTGCCATTTTTTTTTAAGTCAAGCATACTACCGTTTTTTTGTGTGTGTATGTTATTAGGGGTTGAGCCTAGGAGCACTCTATTACTAAATTACATCCCCAGCCCTATTTATTTTTAATATTGAGACAGAGTCTCACTAAATTACCCGTGCTGGCCTTGAATTTGCAATCATCCTGCCTCATCCTCCCAAGTGGCTGGTCACCACACCCAGCTTTTTTTAAGTACACCTTAACCTCCTGAGCAAGACTTAACATTCAGGTCTAGGAGTTGGTTTTATGTTTTGCATCATAGTCCCTAGTCTAGGAATCTTGGTGTCCTTGTTTATAAGATTATTTTGAATATCTGAAATATCTTCTGACTACCTCTGGAAACCACATCACTGTTGATTTAGCAGGTTCAAAACAATGTCTTCATACAGTACAATAATTGAAGTATTTTTAAAGTTTTTTACCCCTTTATTATTTTATTACCTATATGTGTTTTTTGTCTTTTTTTGTTAAAGAAAAGAGTTTTTCTGAACTGTGGCAACAAAATTCCCAGTGTGTAAGTGTCCCATATCTGCTGTTTTCTGCTTTGTGTTTTAAGCTGCTCTTTAAAAGTGACTATTGGACTTTGCTTTTGAAAGTCTTTAGTTGGCACTAAACTGATCATAATCTCTTTTTTAGAAACTAAGAACAGGAAATGTAGAAATATTCAAGCCACCCAGCTTAGTTTTCTGATAACTAATTTTATTGTCTTCTACAGAGGGCTAATTTTAAAATTGTCTTCCTGAATCCTGTCTTCTGGAAATGATGATAGATACTATATCTGCAACAGTGTTAGTGACTAACAAGAATAATGTAACTAGTTATATGCATAGCATTTCGGGATATAAAGATAGGAAGATGTTTGTCTACAATTCAGTTACAATGTTGTTTTCAACAAATTCATCATGTTTATAAAACAGATGCTTTAGAATTTTGCCTTGCCAGTAGTTAGTAAGCAGAGTAAATGATTGCCTAACAAAGAACCAAAAGAAATTTTTTTTATCAAACAAGTTATAAAAAAATCTTTTCAGGGGCTGGGATTGTGGCTCAGTGGTAGAGTGCTTGCCTCGCATGCATGAGGCACTGGGTTCGATCCTCAGCACCACATAAAAATAAATAAAATAAAGATATTGTATCCATCTACAACTAAAAAATTTAAAAAAAAATCTTTTCACTCATCATCTGTAATTTGTTCCTATTGTTTTTTCCCTACGATTCTTTTCTTTTTAAACAGATTTTTAAAAATTGTCATCCACTATAATTTCAGATAAGATTTAGAGAAAACACCAGGTACAAATGACAAATGTCAACCTGAACTACTAATAATAAGATTGTTAATTTTTTAATGTCCTTAAAGTTTGGAAATTGAAATCATTCGGATTAGAAGTAGTGTGCTGTTACTCAGGGTTTGGAGGAATAGGGTAAGAGATATGTGATTACTTTGATCCTTGTAACTTTGTGCCTACCCTGAGAATATTTTGGAAGGTGAGATGGTGTCCAGAAACACACAGTGTCCAAGTAGAGGACTGCCAGATTAAGAAATGTGTGTTATGTTCTAGAATAGGGAACTCTGTGCAATGGGAAAAACATTGTGGAGTCAGACTTGCTTCCACCCACTTCAGCACTTGGCGGAGTTGTCTTGACCTTGTGTGAATCACTGTATTTCTTTGAATCTGAGGTTTAAAACTGAAACATAGGGCTAATTATCTACTTCACAGGGTGGTTGCAAACATTAAAATGAAAAAGCCCAAGCATAGAGCTTGGGACATGGGCTGTACATTTTTTCCTTCTTCCTATAGTCCTTAGAATCGTCTCCTTTTTTTTTTTTTTTTTTTTTTTTTTTGGTACCAGGGATTGAACTCAGGGATACTCAACCACTGAGCCACATCCCCCAGCCCTATTTTGTGTTTTATGTAGAGATACGGTCTCACTGAATTGTTCAGCGCCTCACCATTGCTGAGGCTGGCTTTGAGCTTGCAATTCTCATGTCTCAGCCTCCCAAAGTGCTGGGATTACAAGTGTGAGCCACTGCGCCTGGCTGAATCATCTTCTTCTTTTTCTTTTTTTTTAATATTTTTTTTAGTTGTTAGATGGACACAATACCCTTATTTTATTTATTTATTTTTATATGGTGCTGAGGATCAAACCCAGTGCCTCACACATGCTAGGCAAGTGCTCTACCACTGAGCCACAGCCCTAGCCCTCTTTAGAATCTTTTGAGCCCTCCTTGGAATCTTTCAAGTTACTGTTGTTTAATGTTATTCTCCTCTTACCCTTTTTGATGAGGGCGAGTTCACTAAGGTATTGCCAGGCATTTATAAGTTCCTCAGAAGTGTGAAAATTGTTTTTAATATGTAAACATCACAAGTTTTCTTCGAAGTACATTCTAGCTTTCCTCAGATTCTTAAGTCCATTATCACTTTCCCCTTTCGTCTTCACTATGGTATAACAGAATTAAAAACCACTGTCTCAGAGTAAGTATAACCAAAAATGATATTTTAGTAGTCTGGCCAAATTAATGTGTGCCTTATAGAATTGGAGGGTGGGAGAGGACAGATTTCAGCCTTATGACATTGGCTGCTAATTTGATTTTATATTAAGCCTTTCAGATTAACTCTCAAATATAAATGTATTTTTTAAAACAAGTCTTTTAAAGACATATTAAAAACTTGGGATGTATATAAAATGACATTATTTATATTACAGACAGAAATGGGGAATAAGAGTGGGGAAGTTTTAGCCAGATGCAGTGGCGCACACCTATAATCCCAGCATTTTGGGAGGCTGAGATAAGAGAATCGCAAGTTGAAAGCCAGCCTCAGCAACAGCAAGGCACTAAGCAACTCAGTGAGACCGTGTCTCTACATAAAACACAAAATAGGGCTGGGGATGTGGCTCAGTGGTTGAGTACCCCTGAGTTCAATCCCCAGTACCAAAAAAAAAAAAAAAAAAATGGGGAAGTTTTGCAACCTGAAGGAAAAAAAGATTTAGTAGGGATCCCCTCCTCCCCTGCTTACTGAGGGTTGAAGCCTGGGCCTCACTGAGCTTGCTGTGTCCTTCTGTATCTCCAGCCCTTTTCATTTTTAGTTTGAGGCATATCTCACTGATTTGCCTGGGCTGGCCTCAAATTTGCAATCCTTCTGCCTCTGCCTCCAGAGTAACAAACAAAATTATTTTAGCTCAAATATATGATATACTAATGGAGCGTATTATCCAAGGATCAGCCAGGCGTGGTGACATACACCTGTAATCCTAGCTACTCAGGATTATTTCTCAAAAGTAAAAAGGGCTAGGGATAAAGTTCAGTGATAGGGTGCCTTGGGTTTGATTTCCAGTCTGGAAAAACAACAACAAAAATAGTTTCCAAGGATACTTTTAGAGCATCTCCTAAATAAATTCAGTTATACTGGGCCATATCTGTAGCTGTGTTTATCTTCATAGCATTATTTGAGGTCTATTATAGAAAAGGATACTGTGAGTTCCAACCCTTCACTAGAGAAGTGTTTGTTCAGATATCAGTCTGGGAAGTACCATAGCATAGTGGTTATGAGTTGCGTCTGGAACCAGACTACCTGGATTTCAAATCCTACTCTGTCACTGTTTGGCCTTTGGCAAGATACCATACTTGTCTCAACTTCCTCATCTATAATATTTGGAGAATAATTATATCTGACTCATAGGGCATTAGAATTAAATGACCTAATACTTGAAAAACTTTTAGAACATTGCTCATTTCATTTTAAGCACTGTGAAAAAGTTAAATAAAAATATGTAATCTAGTTAACACAATGCTTATCCCCATGAAAAGGTAACTTAACAGTACATGCTGTGTATTACAAGATTAAGTTCCCTATAACTGTTCAGAATAGAGTAGTTCAGTGTGGATTTTATTAATAGAGTAAGAAAACTTGAAAATCCAAGGAAGAGGAGAATAATCAAGAACTGGATTTGGAGAGGTGAAGTTCAGATAGGGAATAAATAAAGGTCCCAAATTAGAGGGGGATTTTATGAACAAACAGAAGGAATATAAATAGGCTATACAAATTGGAGAGGAAGTAGAAAATATTGGAAGCTATTTTAGGAAGATAAATGTGGACAAATTGTTGTAGAGGTCTTTGGATACAAAGATAAGGCTTTGAGCCTTACTTGTAAATGTGGGTTCTCCAACATTCACAAATAAACTTATGAATGATTTTGTAAAAAGTGCTTAACATAGTTTTTGATAGAAAGAAACCATTCAGTAAATGTTAGCTAGTAGTAGCAGTAATGTTTGTAGTAATTCACTGTAGGGAGGTTATTTCATTGTTTTTTACTCTTTCCGTCCTTATAGTCTATGCTGCGATGAGCATCTTTTCCATGAAATTGTTTTTTGTATAACCATGGTTCCTAAGGAGATACTTAGTACTATCCTTTAAACTTTCATGGAAGGCTGGTCATAAGTTTTCAGAAGGGATGGTTAAAGAGATATAAGGGGGACTTCCCAGCTCCAGTCAAGAACCCCTTCAGCAGTCATCACAAAAGGTCTTTATTGTACTAGCAGGGAGTTGTTCACGCATACTTAATAAAAATGATAACCTATTAGGGAATACTTCTATGAGTTATAAAAAAAAACAGGGAGGCTTTGGGAAGGTGATTTGGCATGCAGAGCAAGCTATGAGATGAGACCAGAGGTGTTTACATATGGCATAGTACAAAACCAGTGGTCATAAAGCCCCATAGGAAATATGAAAAAAAGAATTTGGAAGTTTTAGGGGGTTATGGACTAACAAGGGAGGAAGAAAATATTTCTAAGGTTCTAAACGTTAATGTCAGCTGGAAATGGTATGTGCTGATAGTCCCAGCCAGTTGGGAGACTGAGGCAGAAAGATCACCTGAGCCCAGGAATTCCAGGCCAGCCTGGGCAACACAGTGAGACTCTGTCTCAAAGCAAGCAAACTCTGATGATTTGGAAAATGTCATCAAAATACTAAAATAGGAGTGGAAAGCCAATTTTGGACTTGGAAGATCAGTTTTAAATTTGTTTGGGAATAAAGTTATTTAAGTTTACCTATCCATTAAATATTTGAATAGGACTCATATTTTGAGTTTCTTCTTTATGGTGTTGATATTGAAACCATGAGGAAAATGAATGCAAATAAATTGCACAGCTAGTAAATGGCAAAACTGTGATTAAAGTCTGAAGCTCATACTTTCAGCTCCTATGCTATGAGTGAGAGAAGTTCTTTATTCACATTTCTTTGTCATAACATTTATTTGGTCTTCTTTTTTTCCAAGTTATTTATTTTGCTATTTGCCCTTCAAAAAAAAACAAAACCTTTTCTGTATAATCTTTGTTTCAGTTAACAAAATATCTTTGCTATTTATATCTATGGACTCCTCATTTCATCATTAAATCAAGGACTTTTTCTTAGTTTTGATTTTCCTTGGTGTGCCAACAACAAAAAATCCTTCCTGAAATCTACGTTTCTTCTCTAGTAATAATCCAGCCATCCCAGCTTCTTATCTGTTTTACCTTTCTTCTCTGCATTTTCTTCTATGTAGATATCCCACATATGACTATTTTCTACATAGTTTGGAACTCAGCTCTCTTTAAATATGTCAGCTAACTCTGAATTCTGAATATATTTTTCTCTTCAATAGCTCTTGATTCTGTTCCTTCTTTTCTCTTTTCATGGTGTTAGTTCAAATCCTTTTTGCTTTTCTCACCAACTTTGTAGTAGTGTCCTGTTTTCCACGTATAGTCCTACCCTTACTAATCCACCCTCCCTTCCTATCCCAATCATTCTCTTAAAATACAGCTAGTGTTTCTTCATTCTTCAGTGATTTCTTTGTTGTCAACAGTATTATTTCTGGTTTTTGTTTTTTGGATTTTTGGGGGGGGTTGGTGGTGCTGAGGATTGAACCCCAGGGCCTTGTTCATGCTAGGCAAGCACCCTACCAACTGAGCTATATCTCCAGCCCCCAACAGTATTATTTTTTAACAGTTATTTCACAGGATGAAAAAGATGTTCCGTGCTGTATAGAAGAAACTCAGGGAGGGTTCAAATGAATTTGGGGACTGCCTCTAAAGATTCAATTAGCCAGTCTTTTCGCAGAATCTTTATGTGTTGACATGTAACTTTTCCAAAATATACTTGACCATAGTGTACTTTATTTTTAATGTCTAGTGTTTTGAAAAAAGTTTTATTAAGATCTATAAGGTGGGGCTGGGATTGTAGCTCAGTGGTAGAGCGCTTGCCTCGCATGCGTGAGGCCCTGGGTTCGATCCTCAGCACCATATACAAAGCAATAAAATAAAGACATTGTGCCCATCTAAAAAACAACAACAACAACAAAAAAAGATCTATAAGGTAAAGACTATACTTCTGGATATAGAATCTAGGAACTTTTTGATTCATCCTTTGCTTACCTTTGAAATTTTCTTCTGGCACTGACAGTAACAACTTGGAGTCTCCTTTGGTGTATGGTCATGTGTTTCAGGCTTCAGTGGCTTTATTCATCTGTTAGGAAAAAAGCCCCTACTATTCCTAAAGGGAAGGTCATTTATTCCCTCCAACACCTTGTTTGATGTTTCAGGCTAAGTATTATACTACCTTTCTCAGCACTCCTTACAGTGTACTTGACAAGACCCTCTGTTTTAGAAGTTATCACATGAAATTATAATTCTCTTTACATTTTGAATTCTCCAGTAGACTATCAAAGACTAGAACTATGTCCTTTCATTTCTGTGACATTAGTACATAGGATAATTATTAGATATATATTAAAAAGTGAATTTGTAAATGCAGAATCTTTTTGACTAATATTGGTATACAATAAATAAACTACCAAACCTTTATTATATTTTAGAAATCTCTCAGACTTTTTCTTCCTATTGTTATTTAAGGAAGGTGACATCAAATTAAATGCTCTAGGAAAAAATTTGTTCCACATTTAGAGGGGAAAAACTAAGAAAAGTACTACGTTGTGTATTGTGTGTGCGCACGCGTGCATGCACACACCGTACGAGTTGGAGAATGAATCTCCCTACACATGCCAGGTCTTCTGCCACTGAGCTGTATCTCCAGCCTTTCTTTATATTTTTAATAGCTTTTGTTCATAAAACAAGATTTTTTAGATAGGAATGTAAGTAAGTACTTTTCTGTCTTTAATGAAAATGTTTGGTTACAAAATAAAAATTCAATGATTACCTTTTCTCTAAGGTTCACTATGAAATGATTCATCTATAGTTTTAGGATAAGTAGCATTATTTTACATGAAACATTGTTTAATGTATTTCTCTTTTCTTAGGCATCTTTCTTAACAAAGAAGTTAAATATTGGTGGGAAAAGAGTAAATCTTGCCATATGGGTAAGTTAACCTTTTTCAACTGTATTGAGTGGTATCTGCCTGTTCTTAGTATTCTGATAACTAATTGATAGAGTACTAACTTTTTTTCTAGGAATAGGAATTTGAATTTCTGAATTTTTAAAAGTTAACTGAAACTTAGCCAGTTCTGTTTATGATTTTAAAAATTCCCCAAATCTGCTTAAGAATTATATTGAGATACACTTTATATTTAAATACTGATGTCATATTGACCCTACCTACAGAAGGATCAGCTCAGGGATTCTAACTCCAGAGAGAGGACAAGGTGGGTGGGACTGGCCTCCCTGCCCCCAGTGCCAGTTCTCTCACTGGTGGAGAGTAGGGCAAGGATAATACAGTAGCATCTCTTTAAGCAGGTGGTCCTGGTGCATGCTCACTTTCATTTCTTCTCCCTATGTGGGGAATCTGAATTTAGGGCAGGATCTATTACTGGCTCATATTGTAGTGTTGACAATTTTGACCCTCTGACATCTGAATTGGTTTTTTAGTGAGGTTGGGAGGGGGAATTGACCTTTGTTTAACAGTAAAATGTTGCATGTTAACCTAAAAAACAGGTTTTTTGGTAACCTGTTTCTTTTAATAGTGTTTTGGGGTTATCTGTAACTTCATGCTGTTTTTGAGTTGATCACAAGTTGACTGAAGTTGCAAAAGCAGACATGCAGACAGTTTTTCTTCTGGTTTAATAAACATTTGTTGTTTTATTTAGGATACAGCAGGTCAAGAGAGATTCCATGCATTGGGTCCAATTTACTACAGAGATTCAAATGGAGCTATTTTAGTTTATGATATAACAGATGAAGATTCTTTTCAAAAGGTATTCTGTTTACTTTTGGGGTAGATGACTTAATGAGAACAACAATGATTTTTTGAGTCTCCATTAATATGCCTTTGTTCATTAACATGATTAGTTTTTTTAAGCTTTTAAAAAGTATACAGTTTGCATAAAAGGTGATTACTTGTTTTTATTGGAATGTTTAATTTTTATTAATTTATATTAGAATAATTAATCATTTATTGCATGACTTTCTCAAAGGGAAATAATTAAAGTTAAGCTTTAGAAAAATAACAGGGGCTCTGTTTCTCCTTTTAAAAAAAAATCACATTTCTTTGATTCTATACATATTGGGCACCTGAAAACTTGGTGGAGCTAGGTGGGCTCCCTTTCTTGGAAGAGCAAAATCCAGTTTAAGTTCTTTGTCCTCACTAAATATCTTGCAAGGTATAGGATATATTTTGAAAAGCCAATCTAGGTAGTTTTTGTTTATTTAAAATTTCTTTTTTCTTTTTAAAAAAATTCCTCTTCAAACTTGCACCATAAATGTAAGATTTTTAAAGTTGTTTGGGACCAAAAATGTTTTACCATTAAGCTTAGCCTCTGAATTCCCATGGCAATCAAGATAAGTTACTTATTTGACCTTCCTTCCTAAATAAAGCCTTTCTTGGAATAAATTTGTTAGCAGTGTATAATGAAAGGGAATAATTTCTAAGGCAAGGTTTTTTTTAACCTTGAGTTACAAGGTAAAATTGCTTGCCTCTTTAAAATTGCTTGTTGAAATTGCTTGCCTTTTTAGTTTAGTTTTGCTTTTTATTTTTTTTTTCCCAGCTAAATCTAACGGAGCAAATAGATATTCCCATTAGCTCTTGGATTATTAATAACATGGTAAAGCAGTCCAAGGAGTAGGAAAATGAAATAGTATGTATCTTGCTGATATGATTTTTTAAAGTTATTTTGGGGCTGCTGTTTGATGCTATTTGTTATCTCTTCCTGGATTTTTGCATAAAAATGAATGGTTTAAGTATTTTGTTGATGAAAAGAAAGTCTAGTGTTTTAGATTGAAAAGTGCCAGTTACTTATTAATTCATAATAAGATCCCCAAAACTTCATGGCTTAAAAAATGATTTATTATTTCTCATGATTCTGTGGCTTGACCAGGTAGGTCTTATGCTTTATCTGGCATATTGTTCCATCTGGTTACTCTTTTCTTCACATGCTTTCTCATCATTCTCTCTTTTTTTTTTTTTGCTAATGTTATTGTTGCTTTTGGTGGGGGTTGTCTGGGGACCAAACTTATGGTTGCTGTAAATGGAGCTACATCCCTAGTCTCCTCCCACTTTTTTAAAAAAAATATGAGATAGTCTCAGGTTGGCCTTGAACTTGAACCTTGTGCTCCTCCTGCTGCCTCCCAAGTTGCTGGGATTACATGCATGTGCCACCATGCCCAGCTATCATTCTGTATTCTTGCTTAAGGTTTATGTATGATAACTGGATTTCAAAAGTACAAAAGTAGAAGCTGCCCAGCTTCCTTAAGATTAAGTCTGAAACTGGCACAATATTGCTTCTGTCACATTCTCTTGGTTACAAGACCAGCCAAAATTCTAAGGGTGGGAACTTGACTACCTCTTGGTAGAAGACTAAATGAAACTGTAACCAACTTTAACTCATCTCAGAATGTACAGGGTAAGAATTAGGAGGCCTGTGGAAGAGAATATAATTGGAGATGAATAACAAATTACTTTGTTTCATGTGTTTGTTTTTGTGGTACTGAGGATTAAACCCAGAGCTGCTTTATTAAAATATTTATACCCAACCCTTTTTATTTTGATAAATATCTCACTATATTGCCTAGGTTGGCCTTAAATTTTTGTTGCTCTTGCCTCAGCCTTCCAACTAGCTGGGATTATATTGATTAAATGACTGATTAATTATGGTGCAGGAGATGAAACCCAGGGCCTTGCACATGCTAGGCAAGTGCTCTACCACTGAGCTATACCTCTAGCCCAATAACAAACTCTCTAAAATTTGATTAGATTAATAGGTTGTGTAGTACAGGGAGTAAAGTAATGTGTAATTGGATTCTGGTCTGTTTCTGTTGAGGTGATAAGGATGTACATTTTATACCAATACTGTCATTTTCTTATGTGAAACTGACTAAATTAAATGCTTTGAAAACTGTACTTATTTGTGAACCAAACAAAATATGGGGCTGTACTCAGAAAACTGGTTTAGTCCTTTATAAAGATAAGGCAGTGGTCATTAATTACCTTTGGTTTTATAAGGATTTGGGGTTACTAAAGATAGTTTCTCTGCATTCTTGCAGAGAATAGGAGTGTAGAATTGTTACATTTGTACCATAGGACCAGTGCACAGTAAGTGCTTATCACATATCTAATGTAGTTTTTGTAATTTATAGATGTGTGTGTGTATGTGTATGTATTTTTTTGGTACTGGAGATGGAACTCAGGGGCACTCGACCACTGAGCTACATCCCCAGCCCTATTTTGTGTTTTATGTAGAGACAGAGTCTCACTGAGTTGCTTAGCGCCTCGCCATTGCTGAGGCTCTTTGAACCCGCGATTCTCCTATCTCAGCCTCCCTAAGTACTGGGATTATAGGCTTGTGCCACCGCTCCCGGCTAGATGTGTGTGTATTTTTTAAGGAAGGTGTGATTTGACAGCATACAGATTAAATTTTGTTATGAGAAATGAAAGCAGATGTCCACGATTGTTCTTTATCTTGTTCTTTTGTTGTAATCCTGTTAGTTTATTATATTGATATTATAAGCACATATTCAGAAGATTATTTAATTCTGGTCTACCCCCAACTGTGCCTATTGCTATGGTATGCTTCATCTATAGTAGAGAATCAGTTTATTACTGGAATTGTCTTACGCCAGTGGTTCTCTACCAGAGGATGACAATGTCTGGAAACCTCTTTGGTTGTCACAGCTGGAGAATACTGTTGACTTTTAGTGGGTGGAAGCAAGGGAATGCTGTTAAACTATCACACATTACATAGGACAGTCCTTCACAGTAAAGATCTGATCTGAGCCAAAATATCGGTAGTGGCAAGGTAGAAAAACCTTGTAACACACTAAATGATGAAAAGTTATTTTGCCATATACTCTTTTTTAGTGGCTATATACAGTTTTTTTCTCTTTAAATGTATGCTGTAGAAGTTTTTAGGCCTTCTGTTTAGGAACCAATGACAGTACTAAAGATTATTTTAAACCCACATTGACTGTAGACATTTATTATCAGAAGCTAGGCTTGACATGCTTTTGCTTTGGTAAATAACTTTGTTTGGATCTATCAAAAATTTATAAAAATTTGTAATTAAAGGTGCATCTGTATATACTCATATATGTGTGTATATATATATGGAGAGAGAGAGAAATCTTCCCATTGTATGTGTTAACTAAATATATGGGCTATTAGACATTTTGTGGTATTTTTGCTAATGTTGAGTATTTAGGTGATGTAATAGTACTGATTCTAATAGGATTTGTTTTAATATTTGCTCTTTTGTTACACACAGGTAAAAAACTGGGTCAAAGAATTACGGAAAATGTTGGGAAATGAAATCTGTTTATGTATAGTTGGTAAGCTTCATTACTTTAAAAATATCCTTTGTTTCCTTAATGTTTTATTAAAGCAAAGTAAGCAAGTAATTCTTTATAAAAGTGATATGAGAAAATTAGAATATTTTATTTAATATTTAATATTTTAGAATAACTTAGGATTTAGAGGTGATTTTACAGAAGGTTCAAACTATACCTCAGAGAATGCCTTGGGGAACAGATGGGACACTAAACCTGTGAGGCTTCAGGTTCTGCAGTCTTGCTTTAATTCAGCCTTTACTTTTTTTCACTTTAAGATTTTGTTTTTAAAAACAAAGTTCAGGAACTATTTTAAATAAAATTAACGCCAGTGACTTAAGTTAGTATTCTTGTGTTATACATTTAACTATATACATTTTGGAAATAAGGACAAATTTGTTTTTTTTTAAATATTTTTTTAGTTGTAGATGGACGCAATATCTTTATTTTTATTTATTTATTTGTATGTGGTGCTGAGTATCGAACCCAGTGACTCACGCATGCAAGGCAAGCGCTCAACCACTGAGCCACAGCCACAGCCCAATAAGGACAAATTTGATTGCAAGAGTGCAGTAAATCATAATCCTAGGGTGGAGGAATATTGTTAGTGGATAAAATAAATGACTTTTAGAGCTCTGTCTCATACTTCCAGGATTTTTCTTTGGCTCTCTTTATCTTCAAATGATTATTTCTATGATATGACAGTTATTGAGCAATAAAAGTATACTAGAAACTGTCCTGTGCCCTCAACAGCCATTATCTCATACAATTCTATAACCCTACAAGGGCTTTATAGAAGAAGCTGAGTCCTAGATGTACTTATTTGCCCAATGCCAGGCAGTTTCAGAAATGGGATTTGAATTGGAATCTTTCTGACTTGCATGCTTATGTTATTAATCCTTAAGATGTGTGGTGTCAGTCTGTTTTCTCTTCCATGTGGCTGATAATAACAAGAATGAATTTAGAGAAACCTGGGTAGTTTTAGTGTAGGATGAAGATGGTATTTGGGGAAATGAAAGAAAGGAATGATCAGTGTAGGGAGATCTTGCTTTTAGAATAAGAATTATTATTTTTAACTTGAATTTACATTCTTGCATCTTTTCACCACTAGATCACTAAATTTACAATCTCATATCAGGGCGTAAATTGTGTGGGGTAGGGTGGGAGGAGAAGTCAGAGAGATGATTTGTCCTGCCTTTTAGTCTAGATGTTAAGTGGTTGACTAGACAGCAGGGATATTTCAACTAAAACACATATAATGTTTGACAAACCATATAATGTTTGACACCAAAGTTGCAGTTAGTCACCATGACGTTTGTGTGTCTTTGTGTGGTATATGGGATTTAACAAGGGTAAATGATTGAACATTTTCTTTTGAAGGATTGTGTCCTCTCTCTAAAAACAAAGACATTACTGACACATATACAAGGTCAGAGAAGCCTCAAGAGCTTGTTACTTGACCAAGGTCCCAAAGTAACATTAAAAAAAATTATTTAAATAAGTTCATGAATAGTTTATTTAAATTGTATATTCTTCATGTTCATATCATAAGAAAGTCTGAACTATGGATCTGATAACTTACTCTCCCAAGTTTGGTTGAGTATTCCTTATTTACTGTTGTATAGAACTTATTAATGATTAATATGACACATAAAAAGTTTTCACTCCCTGCTACTGACAAGTATGTCATGGAATTTTAATTAGAATTTAGAACAATTTTGAAAGCTCATTTATTATTGTTCCCAAACTCAGCAATCATTAGAACAACCTGGAGAACTTTTTTAAAAAGATAAAATTCTTTTGAGTGACTCCTTTGAACCAGGCACTGTACTATAATTGTGATTTAACCTGTATGTACACTACTATTTGGGAACAGCTTATCTGATCTGACACAGTACAAGAATCTCATTTAGATCATCATGTTACTCTTGTATGAAGATTTGTGTTAACTCTGTGTTTTCATCAGAAAATCTGCTCTTGAAAATAAACTAATTTTGTTAGTTTTTGGTTTCTTCACAATTAGCTAATAATACTCCCTATAATCTTTACTTACTGATTTATTGATTTGGCTCACTGGGATGTGAGCCCTGTGGGCATCTAACCAGTGAGCCACACATCCAGAGCCCTTTTTGTATTTTATTTAGAGACAGGGTCTCACTAAGTTGCTGAGGCTGGTTTTGGTGATCCTCCTGCCTCAGTCTCCTGAGCTGCTGGGATTATAG